>PVHX01012218.1:0-60338 GCA_004024805.1 Geosciurus inauris | reverse complement strand
ACTACAGTAAAGCAGCCACTTCAATGTTTATAGCAGCACAATTCACAATTGCAAAACTGTGGAAGCAACTCAAATGTCCTTCAATAGATGAATGGAGAAAGAAACTGTGGTACATATACATAATGGAATATTATTCAGCAATAAAAGAGAATAAAATTATGGCATTTGCAGGCAAATGGATGGAACTGGAAAACATTATGCTAAGTGAAGAAAGCCAATCCCAAAAAACCAAATGCCGAATTGTCTCTCTGATTAGTGGATGCTGATGAATAAGGGAGCATATGATGAAACATAAGAGAAATAGAGAAATGGGAAACATAAGAGAAATAGAGAAACACTGGACGCGACATGGAGGAGGCGGGGGGCAGGAAAGGGGAATGGGTATAGTGAAGATGGTTGGTAAAAAATATATATAAATATATATATATATATATATATATATACTGTTCATTGAAAGTGCATAAAAAGATGTTTAATATGAAGAATGTAGTCTGCTTATAATTTTGTGCAAAGTTAGAAAAATTATGATTGTAACAATATTTTTTCTATTTGCCTCAACAAATGTTTTCAGTGAATAGTGTGTACAGCTTCTGAAAATTTGTTTTTTTCTGTTATGTTTGATAACATGTATTAAAATGCAACTTTTGAGAAAAAAAATAAAGTTAAAAAAAATGTTGAAAATAAATATATGGACAGAGTCACCCAGGGGGGTGGGGGGAAGAAGTACAAGACAGGAAATAATTAAAATCAGGGCTGAAATCAATAAAATTGAAACAAGAGAAACAATTCAAAAAATTGACAAACAAAAACTGGTTCTGTGAAAAAATAAATAAAATTGACAAAACCTTAGCCACCCTAATGAAAAGAAGGAGAGAGAAAACCCAAATTACAAAAATTAATGATGATAAAGGAAGTATCATGACACACACTACTAAAATACAGAGGATAATTAGGAACTATTTTGAAAATTTATACTCCAGTAAAATAGAAAACCCTGAAGACACCAACAAATTTCTAGAAATATATGGCCTACCAAAACTGAAGCAGGAGGACATACACAACTTAACCAGAATGATTTCAAGCAAGGAAATAGAAGACACCAACCAAGAAAAGCCTGGGATCAGATGGATTCTCAGCTGAGTTCTACAAGACCAACAAAGAAAATTAATACCAATACTCCTCAAACTATTCCATAAAATACAAAACGAGGGACCCCTTACAAACTCATTCTATGTGGCAAGTATCATCCTGATACCAAAACCAGGCAGAGACACATCAAAGAAAGAAAATTTCAGAGCAATATCCCTGATGAACATAGATGACAAAATTTTCAATAAAATTTTGGCAATTCACATACAAAAACATATTTAAAAAGATAGTGCACCATGATCAAGTGGGGTTCATTCCAGGGATGCAAGGTTGGTTCAACATACGAAAATCAATACATGTAATACATCACATCAATAGACTTAAAGATAAGAGTCATATGATTTTATCAATTGATACAGAGAAAGCATTTGACAAAATACAGCACCCTTTTATGTTCAAAACACTAGAAAAACTTGGGATAGTAGGAACATACCTCAACTTTGTAAAAGCTATCTATGCTAAACCCAAGGCCAACATCATCCTAAATGGAGAAAAATTGGAATCATTCTCTCTAAAAATGGGAACTAGACAGGGATGCCCTCTCTCACCACTGCTATTCAACATAGTCCTTGAAACACTAGCCAGAGCAATTAGACAGATGAAAGAAATTAAAGGGATACGAATAGGAGAAGAAGAACTCAAACTATCATTATTTGCAGACAACACAATTCTATACTTGAGTACCCCCAAAAATTCCACCAGAAAACTTCTAGAATTAATAAATGAATTCAGTAAAGGAACAGGATATAACATAAACACTCCTGAATCAATTGCATTTCTATATATCAGTGATGAATCCTCTGAAAGAGAAATTAGGAAAACTAACCCATTCACAATAGCCTCAAAAAAATAAAGTAAAATACTTGGGAATCAATTTAACAAAAGAGGTGAAAGACCTCTACAATGAAAACTACAGGACACTAAAGAAAGAAATTGAAGAAGACCTTAGAAGATGGAAAGATGCCCCATGCTCTTGGATAGGCAGAATCAATATTGTCAAAATGGCCATACTACCCAAAGTGCTATATAGACTCAATGAGATTCCAACTAAAATCCCAACATCATTCCTTATAGAAATAGAAAAGGCAATCATGAAATTCATTTGGGAGAAGAACAGACCCAGAATAGCCAAAGCAATTCTTAGCAAGAAGAGTGAAGCAGGAGGCATCACAATCAGACCTTCAACTATACTACAAACTATAGTAACAAAATCCGCATGTTACTGGCACCAAAATAGACATGTATACCAATGCTACAGAATAGAATACATGTAGACAAAGTGACCATAAATGTAGTTATCTTATACTAGACAAAGAAGCCAAACACCTACATTGGAGAAAAGATATCCTCCTAAACAAATGGTGCTAGGAAAACTGGAAATCCATACGCAGCAAAATGAAACTAAACCTCTATCTCTCTCCATGCACAAAGTTAAACTCAATGTGGATCAAGGACCTGGGAATTAGACCAGAGACCCAATGCCTAATAGAAGAAAAAGTAGGCCCAAATTTTCATCATGTCAGCTTAGGACCTTATTTCCTTAACAAGACTCCTATAGTGAAAGAAGAAAAATCAATTATCAATAAATGGGATGGATTCAAACTAAAAAGCTTCTTCTCAACAATAGAAACAATCAATGAAGTGAACAGAGAACCTACATTGTGGGAACAAATTTTTGTCACATGCATATCAGATAGAGCACTAATCTCCAGGATATATAAAGAACTCAAAAAACCTAACACTAAAAAAACAAACAACCCAATCAATAAATGGGCTAAGGATCTGAACAGAAACTTCTCAGAAGATACACAATTGATCAACAAACATGAAAAAATGTTCAGTATCTCTAGCAATTAGAGAAATGCAAATCAAAACTACTCTAAGATTTCATTTCATGTCAGTCAGAATGGCAATTATCAAGAATACAAACAACAATAAATGTTGGCAAGGATGTGGGGAAAAGGCATGCTCATACATTGCTGGTGGGACTTCCAATTGATATAATCAATCTGGAAAGCAGTATGGAGGTTTCTTAGAAAACTTGGAATGGAACCACCATTTGACCCAGCTATCCTACTCCTTGGTCTATACCCAAAGGACTTAAAAATAGCATACTATAGTGATGCAGCTACTTCAATATTTATAGCAGCTCAAATCACAATAGCTAAACTGTGGAACCAACCTAGATGCCCTTAGACAGATGAATGGATAAAGAAACTGTAGTATGTATACACAGTGGAATATTACTCAGCAAGAAGACAGAATAAAATTATGGTATTTGCAGGTAAATGGATGGTGTTGGAGATTATCAAGCTAAGTGAAGTAGCCAATCCCCAAAAACCAAATGCTGAATGTTCTCTCTGATAAGAGGATGCTGATCCATAATGGGGAGGAAGCAGGGTAAAAGTGGAAGAAATCTGGTCAAATAGAAGGGAGGAGGGAGGAAGCATGGGGGCAGGAAAGATGGTGGAATGAGATGGACATCATTGCCCTAGCTTCATTCATGATTGCATATATGGTGTGATTCTACATCACGTACAACCAGAGAAATAAAAAGTCATGCTCCATTTGTGTACAATTAATCAAAATGCATTCTGCTATCATATATACCAAAGTAGAATAAATAAACTGAAAAAAAAGAAAAAAAAACACTTAAAAACTCTACATGGAGTCTATATACCCTTTCAAAGAGAGTTTTGGTGGGCAACCACATCCTAAATTTTCAGCCTGATCTCCTTGTACATGTGCCAGAATCTTCAGGAGTGTTAAATGAGATATATTTCTCATTCATCCATTTATACTCTGAATTTGAGACACCATGCATTGCTGTAATGAGCTTTTTAACTGAGGTCTGCTGGATCAGCCAGCTTTCCGTAGCTGACTTCAAATACTGAGATGAAAAGAACTTTCCAGACAAAATTTCTTAACTATAAAATTATTGACTAAATACATGCTTGTGGTTTTAAGCATGGATTTTTTGGTCTTTTTTCTTACATAAGAAAAGCTAAATAGCATCTGTGGGAATTATAGATATAGTCAACCTGGAGATGTTGGTTAATGGTCCACAGATCAATAACAAAGTGGTGTTTGGTCACTATATTTTTTCTTTAATTTGGGCCTCATTATACCCTCATTGGAGGACTGAGACAGACCATCAAGGGAATAATACAGAATGCTATTAGAATGACTTCTATGATTTTATATTTTAATTTTTAATTTATCCAGGAATCATGATTTTTCAACTTATACCATAAAGTTCTTCATTATATATTTTTCTTTCTTAGGAACATTATGCAGAAAATATGGAAGCTTGCAAACTTGTATGCATTAGAATTTATATCCACCTCTTCTAGCCTCTTGGAGGTGTAACTCAGTGGTTGAATATATGCTTAAAATGTATCTAGATCTGAGTTCAATCCCAGAATCCTCCTCAAAACAATTCATCCCTACATTTGCTAATTGCTTACATAAAAAGTGGAAACAAATCAATATTTCTTCCCTTCTACTACCTTAACATAACATATTCAAGAGCAATGTTTTTAATGAGAAAAATGTCTTACATTGTATTATAAAGCATTTTATAGAGTTTATTTCTTCATATTCTTAAAAAGGCAATTCAGAAGATATTTTTATGAAGAATTTGTGTTTATTTCATCTAAGTATACTTAATTAAAACTCTAACAATAGAAAATGCACAAAATTCTCATTGTGAATTTAATTAATACTGTCCTGATAATATAAACTAACATACTATTTTGAAGTGTAAATATTAGTAAAAATTTCACCAATACTAAATTTGTCAATTTATATATTTAAACTCTTTAAAACAATCCTCTTACTGTTCACTATTATGATTCTGACATTAGCAAAAAAACATGTTTGAACTGTGCTAAGATCCAAGTAAATGAAAACTTTTAGCAATCTGCATTCCCAATAACCCTTTAAAATTAGTTACAGTAGCAAAATCAGTATTCCAAACTTTTAGAAACATTAGCTTTCATTCAACATATAATTAATATACACGTTTGTCATAGTTAACTTCAAATTAATTAAAAATAAGAGTAAAAATTCACAGAAACATGTTCAGAGATACTGTGATCAAGTACCACCATAATATATCAAATGCATCATACTATTTAACATTCATCATACTATTTAATATTCATTATACTGCACAGTTTTTCATTCTCTTCCCAAAGACATTACCCTACACTAAAAATTAAAGTCCAAGATTTTACGGTTCACCTGTATGTCTTCCTCTACTCTACTTCCTGAAAATTCTGCTACAATTTTTTTGATGCATAGCAATCTGTAAAACTGGGGTTTCAGTGTTTCATATTGGTAACTCCATTCTTCTCTGCTTCTCTTAGACAAACATGAAGGTGTGACACAAATCATTTTCTCAAAAACATCTCTATGTCAACTTCATCTAAGTTCTCTCTTCTTCCTCTGCAATCTCATATAATGTGACACAAGCTCTGTAGCTGAATAATCTCTACTTCTTAAGGACCTCTGTGTTATTTTTTTTTACTATCAATAAAAATATACAGCAGATATTCAATAAATGTTTATTAATTAAATAATTTGTGTGGAAGCGCAACTAAACATTGTAAGAGATTATTATCCCCAAGTGACTTTAAAGAGCAGTTTTCAATTGTTTAAAGTAGATATGTTGAAGCTTTTGTTATATTTATAAAGATTTAGGGAGAAGAAAAAGTTGACTTTTTCTCCTCACAATGTGGAGCAAGTTAATTTGGTTTGTTCAGTGTAGAGAAAATTTCTGGAGATCATATAGGTCTCTCTTTCATTATAAATTATTTTTCTGTCATTTGTTTTATAGAACTGCTAAACATAAAGGCTGAGCTTTTGAACAAAAGGCATTTGAAGAATTCTGTGTAATTACAAAAAGGTGAAAATTATCTGCATCATTTGATGAAATGATATAAAACATGGTATTTTTATATGCAGAATATTATTTATTGATAGAAAAAACTAGTTTGTGTATATATATGATATATATATACACATATATTAATCTTAATGTTGAGTGAAAAGCACATTGCAAAATGATGAATATAGTATATATATAAAAACACCAAAAATATATCTTTTGATATGCCCATATGAAAAATCTAATAAATTTATTTTATAGTATAAAAGGACAGACTATTTGAGCAGGGAAGACAGTGATTTGATATTTTCTATAACATTATTTTCATTTTATTTGAAGTAAAATTACCAAAACTGGTTAATATTTGGAGAACGTTTATTCCTATTTCCCGTTATTATCTAAAAATTTCATTATTCCATGACTAAAAGTTTAAAAATATAGTATTCACCCAATCAAAAAGTAATGTATACCATATAATAAGAGAACTTTCATTTATTTCAAATATTAACTCATATGCCTGCATGATAGGTATTAAGTTAGATAATTTACCAAAGATTACATAGAAGTGAATGATGGATTCTGGATTTAAATCTGAAGGCTTGGATCCTGTTTGATGCTTTTTAAAATTAAATCAGGCTTGAACAGTTGATATATATTTTGGGGGGGGTACTGGAGATTGAACTCAGGGGCACTCAACCACTGAACCACATCCCCAGCCCTATTTCGTGTTTTATGTAGAGACAGGGTCTGACTGAGTTGCTTAGCGCCTCGCCATTGCTGAGGCTGGCTTTGAACTCGTGATTCTCCTGTCTCAGCCTCCCTAAGTGCTGGGATTACAGACTTGCGCCACCGCGCCTGGCTTGATATGTATTTTATATTACTAGTGCACAAATTTCTCATTTTCATCCTCACTAGGAGATGGGCAAAAACAAGTTGTTTGAAAATGCTATCATATTAATGTTTGGGGAAGTAACGGGTTGGTGTAGTGATGTAAATAGACAAGAGATTATGTGAAAATTCTTCAGATATTTTGTTTCAGTTTTTCTTTGAAAGAAAGTAAGAATCAACCTAGAAAGTCCAACAAACATTGGTGAGAGAAAATTGAATCTAAACTTGATGATAAGGTATTAAGAGGCCTTCTAGTTATCATGAATAAGCCAAAGTGTCTGGTGCAGTATATTGAATACCTTTATAACTGAGAATATGGAACTGATCTTGGTGATGTTAGCATATATGTATAGATATATGGATATAATAACATATAATATATACAAAATTTTGTTATATATATAATGTGTGTGTGTATATATATGTGTGTGTGTATGTGTGTGTGTGTATATATATATATATATATATATAGAGAGAGAGAGAGAGAGAGAGAGAGAGAGAGAGAGAATGAGCTTGGAGAAGGATGAAATAATAGGTAATATTGACATTTTACATACACTATTTCATTTAATCCTCTCCACAGAACAGGAAAATTAGCAAAGAATGGTTTGAATCATTCAATTTCTTACAACTTTTTAGCTATAGGTATGGGATCCAAGTTCAGGAAGCTTGATTTCAGAATCCAATCTCTTTTCACATTTTCAAAACGTCAGTTTTGACACTGATTCCAGGCTAATTCTGAATCAATAATCAAACAGATAATCTGTGAGTTTTGGGGAAATTAACTTCTATGGTAGACTAAGATAGTATAGTCCACCTTGCCTGACATAAATACTTGCAACCATTGAACACATGATTAAGAAATAAGTAAATAAACAACAAAAATAACTCTCAGTCATATTCTCCAGAAAATTAATACAGCCAAAGTTTATCACAGTACTTATAATGAACATTTTTCTCCCCCATTGACCAAGTGCAGTATCCATTAATGTCCCAATTAACCACAGGAAAAGCACTAATTATGATGCTGGTGCACATATCACTTGCAATAGTGTACCTCTTATAAAATTACTTTCCTTGATGGTCATCATTACCATACAGCAGAAAACCACAGTGAACTGAACTTGGGGAGGTAAATAAACTATGTATGGTATAATCTTCTGCAAGCCAACATGGAAAGTTTAAACTCAGGCCAGATGCCCTACACGTAGCAGATTATTCTAGAGAATCCAGGGCCTGCTGGCTGGATGCTGAGTTTTCATTTCTTAAGAAGAGAAAGGAGATGTAATGTAGAACATATAAAGGGAGAATATTTGTATCATGTGTGCAAATGGGAGCCTCAAAAGATTTTTATTGGTGAAAACCGGCATAAAATAATTACTAACAGAAAAATTAAGAAAATCTGTGGATAGATCAAGGATCAAATAGGTGGTAAAACAAACAAATGTGCCCATGGATAATAAAAATCTCAGGCTAGCACTAAATGAAAAATATCCTTTCTACAATCTTGGATACAGATTTGAAAATAAAAGGGGGGGAAAAAAGAAAAATCTGAAAATGACTTCATATTCAAAATGATAGATTATCCATTAGGACAAATTACCAACTCTACCAGGTGTTCATAGGAGAAGTTAAGTAGGTGCAAAAACAGATGATTGGAATTATAGTAATAATTAAGTAATCTTTAAAATGTTATATAATGCTTAAAATATCCAAAACAGTTAAGAAAAAGAATAAAATATTTAGAAATGAAACTCTACTAAAATTTTAAACTAAAAGAGACTTCCAGTGATGTAAAATGGTAGAAGGAATGTTGTTTTACTCTCACAATAAGAAAAATCTACGAAAACTCCAAATATACACTTTCATTAAAAGCATCAGAGGACAACATATGGCAATCAGCTATCCTAATATCTGGAGAGAACTTATGTTGAAATCTGATTGCAGAGTTAGGAGGTAGAACCTTTGGGAGATGACAGCTCTCAAACTGTTATAATAGGGCAAGTTCAGTCCCCCTTTTGCCTCTTTGCCTTTCTGCTTTCTGCCATGTGGAGACATGGTGCTGTGCCCTGCTGGAGAATACAACAAGATGGTCCTCATCAGAGGCCTAAGTTTCTTGAGCCTCTAGAATGATGAAAAAATAATTTTTGTTCTTTATTAATTACCCAGTGTCAGCATTCTGTTCTAGAAGTACAAATGGACTAAAAACATTAAACAATTACTGCATTCTAATGATTAAATTTATTTTTCAAATCCATATGTGTTAGAAAAAAATGAAACTAATTTATGTACATAATAGGATTGAAGAAATAAGTGAATATATTGAACATATAGAAGAATGGTTTCTCAGTGTCAGAGAAAAATTATAAATACTTGAGTAGAAAGGCTAAAATAAAACCATGGTTGCTGAATTGTTGGTGAAAGTATTGCTATCAACTCATGGATTTTTAGTAGATACACAAATATTTAGGTAAAGAAATAAATATGTGTTAAATACGCATAATCTAAGCATAGTCTATCCTTGAAATAATGATATCCCAGTAGCAAGGAGTTTCACTGACCACTCAGGTCTTACTGCCTATGTAACATTCTCTAGTTCAAGGAACCTCAGCTCCTCAGATGCGTATTTGGTCCCAGTCCAAGGGAAGGAAAAATATAAGATAAGCCTAAAACATCTGAAAATGTTTCCTGAAAATGAGGAAATGTTCATAAAAGGTGGCACATTGAAAGGCCAAAGAAGATTATTAAAGAGCTCTGAGGACCAATCTCAAACACTTGGGCAACAAAATTTTAAGAAAAATGGTATTACATAATAGTCCACAGAGTTACATAATTATCCATGTGTCCAACTGACACAAATGTATAAGTAAATAATTAATAAGGGTGGGAGAAGGGCTAGCTCTATATTGTAGAATTAATAAAATTAATAGTTCAAACAAAATGTGAAAAATAGAAATTTTACATTAATACAGAAAGGAAATAATTATTGGTGGTAAGATTTCCTACTAAATAATTTTGCAAACTTTTGAGAAGGGATAGCTTATAAGGTATCTGTCCAGTGTTGAAGTATCTTTCTTACTCACTTATTAGTAAAGAGTACAAACACAATAACTTTGCAGTTGGTAAACCTAGCACACACTTCAGCAACCTGCTGATCAAATTTAACATTATCAGTTATGGCAACAGGTGACATTTTGTTTTCTTTGATAGAATTATGAAAAGAACATATGTCTTCTCTGATATTCTTTCCAAAAATTTATAGTCTCAATCTAAATCATGTGAAAACATCCAACAAGATAAGATTAAGAAGGGATACCTGTCCTAGAGTAAAAGGAAATGGTGGATAGTAATAACTTGTGTCTGGGGGGAGGCAGGTATTCAGTTGTTTATTTATTTTTTGCATCCAGAAAATTCCAACCATGCATAATCAGCTTGATGATTCCATATATATGAATGGGTCCTTGAGTGTGGCCAGGCAGCACTCCACTCAGGAGAGTATGAGGAAAAGTCCTTCTCTCCCCTCATTTTTAATATACAAAGGAAAAAACCAGAAGTGATTATTGCAGGTTTAGATGTGAACTTTTCTTCCTCTATTTCTTTCTCAAGATTATCTTACACTTTTTCTTAAGATTACTCAAATTCATTAAAAAAATAAAAAAACCTGTAAGACTGATGATTGTCTGCAACCTTTAGATGTCTCAGAGGCAGACAGAGAAATCACTAAACATTAGAGAAAAGCTCATTTTCTCTTTGTTCTGACTTTAGAAGGTGAACTGAAAGTTACCTTCAATTGAGTATTCACTTTCAACATCAAGGCCCAGTGAAAGAAACTGAAGCTGGATTTGGGTATATTTAATTAGAGCTAAGTTCTTTCAAGGACTTTAGATTCTTCTGGTAAAGATTTAATAAAATGGTGTTAGATAGAAATATTTGGATATTTTAAGCTCAATAAAAAGCCTGCTCAATTATTAAGCTTTACCCAGTCTCTTGAACTAGAATCAATAATCGCCATGTGGACTGTTCTCATCTCACCACAGAATTTATATCACATTTACTAATATATTATGACTTGCCTCCATTTACTTGTTAAATAACCCTGATCTCATTTACTAGATTTTATTTACATTTCTTGAGGTCAAAATAGTCCTATTTAAGCAAATAATCACAGTATCTTCACCAATGCTTTTTTTATTTTATTTTTTATTTTTTAATTTAACTGATACATAGAAACAGAAGTTTTACATATAAATGGAATACCATGTAATGTTCAATACATGTATATGTTGCATAATATTTAAGTCAGGGTAAGCATATTTATCTCCTTGAACTTTATCAATTTTTATGGTAAAAACTTTCAAATTCCTTTCTTCTATCTTTTTGAAATACACTGTGCATTATTTCTGCCTACAATCCCCATACTGTGCAAGAGTACCTCAGAGATTCTTCTATCCAATTGTACCTTAGTACACATTGATAAACATTTCCCCATTCCTCCCTCTACTTCTCTTCCTCAGCCTTTCTTTACCACCCACCCCACTCTCATCTGCTATGAAGTCAACTATTTTAGAGTACACATATGAATGAAATCATGTGATACTTATTTTCTTGTGCTTGGCTAATTTCACCTAACATAATGATCTCCCATTTCATCCATGTAGTTACAAATGTCAGGATGTTACTTTTTAAGACAAACAGTATTCCATTGTGTATTTGTACCACGATTTTTTTATTCATCTATCAGTTGATAGGCACTTACGTTGTTTCCATTTTTTTTTTTGTGTGTGTGCTATTGTGAATATGCTGCAATAAACATGGGAGTGCTGATTTCATTTCTTTGGACTCAGTAGTGGGATTGCTGGATCATATAGTAGCCATATTAATGTTTTGTGCATCCTCCATATGCCTTTCCATAATGGCTGTACTAATTTACATTCCTACTAACAGGGTGCACATGTCTTCTTTTTTCCACATCCTTACCAATATTTGTTATCTTTAGTCTTTTTGATTACAGCTATTTTTACTGAGGTGAGGAGATACTTCATTGTTGTTTAGACTGATAGATTTGCATTTCCCTGATGATTAGTGTGGCTTTTTTGTTTGTTTGTTTTTTTTTTAACATATCTGTTGGTTATTTGTATGTCTCCTTTTGAGAAGTGTTTATTGCTCATTTTCTAATGTTTTTGTTATTAAATTTTTGGAGTATCTTATACATTCTTGGTGTCATGTCCTTATCACATATATAACAGTTTGCAAATATTTTTTCCATTCTATAGGTTGTCTTTTCATTGTGGTTATTGTTCCTTTTGCTATACAGTAAGATTTTATTTTGGTTCAGTTTCATTTTCCTGTTTTTGCTTCCCTTTCCTGTGCTTTTGAGTTCTTGTCCAAAAAATCCCTGACCATTCCAATATCCTGAAGCATTTCCCCTATACTATGTTCTAGTAGTTTAAGTTTCAAGTCTTACATTTAAGTCTTTAATCCACTTCATTGATTATTGAAACAGGTGAGGGATAGGGGCTTAGTTTTATTTTTCTGCATGTAATAGTCACTAAAGTTTATTGATAAAGATTGTCCTTTCTCCATAGCATGTTCATAGCATCTTTGATGAAAATCATCTGGATGTAGATGGGTGGGTTTACTTCTAAGCTCTCTGTTCTGTTCCAATTGAATATGTGTCTACTTTTATGTGAAGACTATGCTGTTTTCATTACTATAGCTTTATAGTATTTTTTTTAAGTCAGGCAGTGCAATGCTTTGTTCTTTTAGCTTAAGAACAAAGATTTGACTATTCTGGGTTCTTTTTGTGGTTCCACACAAAATTTAGGTATTTTTTTCTAGTTCTGTGAAGTATTTCATTGGTATTTTCATAAGGATTGCATTGAATTTGTTGATTGCTTTGGGTACTATGGACATATTAAAGATGATTCTTCAAATCTATGAAAATAGGATTTCTTTACGTGTGTGTGTGTGTGTGTGTTTGTGTGAATCCTTAAATTTATTTTGTCAATAATTTATGATTTTTCTAACACAAATCAGTCATCTAATTCCTAGGTTTTCTATTCTTTATTGTAGGAGTTATAAATAGGATTTCTTTTTGATTTCTATTTCATATACTTTGCTATTGGCATATAACATTGATAGTAAGTCTTATATGCTGATTTTATTTTCCAAAAGTTTTCTTAGTTCAGTTATTAGTTTTGATAGTTTTTTGGGAGGGTTTTTCATAAACAAGATCATGTTATATATAGTGATCATTTGACTTATTCTTTTCAAATTTGGATGCCATTTATGTGTTTCTCTTGCCTGATGGCTCTGGCTAGGAAGTTCAGAACTATGTTGAATGAAAGTATGAAAGCTAGAATTCTTATCTTTTTCCAGATGTTAAAGAGAAAGATATAAGCTTTTCCCCTTTCAGTATAATGTTAACTGAGGGATTATTTTAAATAATCTTTATTATGTTGAAGTAACTTCCTATATACCACCAATGTTATACATATATATTTAGGAGCAGAAGCATCTATTGAATAAAAAAGATTATGATAGTAGTTTATTATACTTTCTGGGAAGAGAATTGATATTTCTATACCTATGATTTACCTTTTATTCATATCTTTATCTAATCTACACCTGCCTGTCTATATGACTATATAGATATAGAAACAATTTTCTATGTAGGTATCTTCTTGATTTATCACTATTATATCTCTATGGATAAAGAATCTCTATATTAGTAACTAAAATTTTTATTGTCTCTGTCACAATCACAGTTTACAAATTCATGCTCAGAAAGTAAAACAACAGTGTTAAAACAAATGCTTACCCAAAGACATTATTTCAGGGGATCTTTCAAATAAGATATCATTTATAAATCAGTTACTTATTTGTTTGGTAAGTCAAAGAAGGTAATATTTAGTAGAATATGAGCTCTGCAGGGAAATAGTTTCTATTTTGTTTGCCAGACACAGAAAGATAAGAACCACATAATCTCACTCATACATAGTTTGTTTTTTTAAAATTTATTTGTTTTTTTCTTATTTGTTATACATTACAGCAGAATGCATTTCAATTCATAGTATACATATGGATCACACTTTTTCATTTCTCTGGTTATACAAAAAGTAGAGTAACAGCATTCGTGTCTTCATATGTGTATTTAGGGTAATGATGTCCATCTCATTCCACCGGCTTTTTCCTACCCCCATGCCTTCTCCCTTTTGCCCTATACAAAGTTCTTCCATTTCTCCCATACCCTCCCATCCCCATTATGGATCAGCATCCACTAATCAGAGAAAACATTTGGCCTTTGGTTTTTTGGGATTGGCTTACTTCACTTAGCATGATATTCTCCAACTCCATCCATTTTCCTGTAAATGCCATGACTTTATTCTCTCTTAATGCTGAGGAATATTCCATTGTGTATATATACAACAATTTCTTCATCCATTTATCTATTGAAGGGCATGTAGGTTGGTTCCACAATTTAGCTATTGTGAATTGTGCTGCTATAAACATTGATGTGGCTGTGTCACTGTAGTATGCTGTTTTTAGGTCCTTTGCATACAAATTGAGGATTGGGATAGCTGGGTCAAATGGTAGTTCCATTCCAAGTTTTCTAAGGAATTTACATACGGCTTTACAGATTGGTCACATCAATTTGCAGTCCCACCAGCAATGTAAGAGTGTGCCTTTTCCCCCAGATCCTTGCCAACACTTATTGTTGCTTGATAACTTCCATTCTGACTAGAATTAGATGAAATCTCAGAGTAGGTTTGATTTGCATTTCTCTAATTTGCCAGAGATGTTGAATATTTTTTATATATTTATTGATCAATTGTATGCCATCTTCTGAGAAGTGTCTGTTCAGTTCCTTAGCCCATTTATTGATTTGAGAATCAATTTAATGAAAGGGGTGAAAGACCTCTACATTGAAAATTACAGAATGCTGAAGAAAGAAATTAAAGAAGACCTTAGATGATGAAAATATCTCCCTTGTTCTTGCACAGGCAGAATTAATATTGTCAAAATGGCCATACTACCAAAAGCACTATACAGATTTAATGCAATTCCAATCAAAATCCCAATGATATTCCTCATAGAAACAGAAAAAGCAATCATAAAATTCATCTATAAAAATAAGAGACCCAGAATAGCCAAAGAAATCCTTAGCAAGAAGAGTGAAGCGGGAGGCATCACAATACCAGAAATTAAACTATATTGCAATGCTATAGTAACAAAAAAAGCATGGTATTGGCACCAAAACAGATTGACAGACCAATGGTACAGAATAGAGGACACAGAGACAAACCCACATAAATACAGTTATCTCATACTAGACAAAGGCACCAAAACATATTTTGGAGAAAAGATAGCCTCTTCAACAAATGGTGCTAGGAAAACTGGAAATCCGTATGCAGCAAAATGAAATTTTGCCCCTATCTCTTGATATGCACAAAACTCAAAATGTATCAAGGACCTAGGAATCAGACCAGAGGCCCTGTGCCTAATAGAAGAAAAAACAGAACTAATTCTTCATCGTGTCGGATTAGGCCCCAACTTCCTTAACAAAACTCCTATAGCACAAGAAATACAATAAAAAATCAATAAATGGGATGGATTCAAATTAAAAAGCTTCTTCTCAGCAAAAAAAAAAAAATAATCAGTGAGGTGAAGAGAGAGCCTACAGAATGGAAATAAATTTTTACCACATGCACGTCAGATAGAGCACCAATCTCCACGATATATAAAGAACTCTTAACACCAAAAAAACAAATACATAGATTCTTAACAGAGTTTATCTTTTGAAGTTGAGAATAGGATGATGGTTCCTCAAGTCTGAGGACAGTGAGAGGTATGATAAAGGGAAGTTGATCAATGAAAACTTAGTAACACTCAGATAGGGGTAAGAAGCTCTGATGTACTATTGCACATCATAGGAACTATAGATAACAATACTGTTGTGTATATTTCAAAAGCTAGAAGAAAGTATTTTGAAATTTTTTGCTGTAAATAAATTACAAATGTTTGAGGACATAAATATGTTTAACCTGATTCAAGAATCATGTAAAACATATTTACATCAGACATTCTGTGGTACCCAATTACTATGTACAATTTAATGTTTTATACATCAGTTAAAACTAAGTTTTACAAAATGAAAAAAAGCTTACATGGTGTTTAATATTCTTTGTAATGCACTTAATGATTAACCAACTATCTGTGATTATAACTCATTTAATAAATAGAAGAAAGTTGGACAAAGTCTAGTGTTACCCCGAGATGGATGTCCTAAGATGAGAAACAACTTAAACATGCACAGCATGAAACCTGGATTAGATCTCAGGTCTTCTGAGTTCAAGACCTATTCTACGTATAATCCATTGCCTATGTCAACCTTTCAAACAATACTTTCCCACCAAATGAGAAACTAGCATAGTGAATAAGAAGAATTTAATGGTATTTAATGGTCAGGCAGTCAGGGTAATGCAACCCAATTAAGACTCTTTTTTGCCAAATATAAAGACAACTTCATAAAAAATAACCTGTAGAAACATTTCAAACATTGCAGCCAACTCATTTGTCCCAGAGGAGCAGGAAAATGCAAAAGGGTAGACCCAAAAGGAGGTTACAGGAAAGTTCAAATCCAAAGACTAAAAGGGCACAGCCAATTAAAAGATCACAAACTAAGCCAATAGCCTTTGTACTTTTCCAATATTTACATTTAAACCCATAGCCTTAACGTTTATTTTTTGGGAGTGGGATACCAGGGATTGAACTCAGGGGTACTTGACCACTGAGCCACATCCTCACCCTTATCTTGTAATTTATTTAGGGACAGGGTCTTGCTGAGTTGCTTAGCACATTGCTTTTTCTGAGGCTGGCTTTGAACTCACAATCCTCCTATCTCAACCTCCTGAATAGCTGGGATTACAGGTGTGCATCACTGTACCCAGTTTAGCCTTAACACTTTTAACATAGATTTTAACCAATTGCCTTAACACTTTTCCATTACCAGTTTAGCATGGATTTTGATCAATGCACCTACCCAGAGGCTATGTAAACCCCCACACCAGTATATTTAAGTGAAAAAACACTCTCTAGTCCCCTCTTGCCTTGGGGAAGTTCTATCTCTTTTCTTCTCACTTAAATAAATTCTACTCCTTTCATGCTTGCCTTCCATTATTGTCCACTGGTTTCATTCTTTGAACTTGTTAAACAAGAACCCAGAAAGATATTGGTGGTGTGTTGCTGGGGTCTACTATAATACTAGAGGGCATAGCCTACCATCAAGAGTTGCAACATGCCACTCAATATTAGTGGAGAAGAATCTGGCTTTGCCAGCTGTGGCTGAAACCCTCAGAACTGAAGCCAGTAGGCATGCCCTGCTGTGATGAGCAGCTATCACAAACATGGCCCTTCTTGGCCACAGAGGCCTGCAATTTACACAGACCGCTGGCCCCCCCCACCTCTCCCCACCCCCCGCCATCAGAAGTGAAGAATCTAGTTTCATCTCAAACTCTGATTTCAAGAGTATGCTTGCTCACTTTTTTTTTTTAATCAAAATTTTGAGTTCAGGGTCAGGAAGATGGTATTGTGATAAGTACATTCTGCCCTACCAGCTTACCTGGCAGCCTCTTTTAACCTTGACATATTCAACCCCATAAACTCATAGAGTTGGACAGCAATAATTGGCAACATTAATTAGGCTTTAAGCCTAGTATTTTTCTTAACAGTTTAGAATTGTTTTTGAAGAGGTATAAATCAAACTTAACCCATCTTTGAGTCAATTTAAGAGGACAAATTTGGGCAATAGAAAACTGAATGGAAAGTCAGTTGATCTGTATTAAAATTAGTGTACTTCAGTTTATAAGCAGTTTTTGGATGAACATGTTGTTGTTGTTATTGTTGTTGTTATTATTATTATTATTATTGGTACTAGGGATTGAACTCAGGGGCACTCGACCACTGAGCCACATCCCCAGCACTATTTTGTGTTTTATGTAGAGACAGGGTCTCACTGAGTTGCTTAGCCCCTCACCATTGCTGAGGCTGGCTTTGAACTCGCAATTCTCCTGTCTCGGCCTCCCTAAGTGCTGGGATTACAGGCTTGCGCCACTGTGCC
Source organism: Geosciurus inauris (assembly GCA_004024805.1). NCBI lineage: Eukaryota > Metazoa > Chordata > Mammalia > Rodentia > Sciuridae > Geosciurus > Geosciurus inauris. The sequence continues at coordinate 42,291 of PVHX01012218.1, read as the reverse complement.
CGGCTATGCTATTATTTTTATTTGATGGACTTCTTTGTTAGATAAAGATAATAATTGCTACTACACAGGTTTTAGTCTTTCTTACACAAAACATTTTGAGGAGATGATGGTTGTGCAGCGAAAAAAATGGGGTAGAGGAGTTCTTAATTAAATTCAGTTAACATTAGCTTATATTGAATTAAATACGTTTGTTTAACAAAGTCCTTTATAGAGTCTTTAATACACTAATATGATCTATGAACCCTTAACTATACATAGCATTTCCTGAATATACTTCACAAAATACTCCTTGGGTTTGAAAAGTTGCACTGCAGTTTATTTTGTAACTGATACAATTTGTGAGAAGACTATTACACACATAGTAGGATTTATATATACTATAGTAACAATTCAATAAATTCTCAACTGCCTATAGGGAATAGGAGTAAAGATATCTCTGATACAAAGTATTTCTTCACACTCACTCCCAAAGTTCTGCTGTGTGTCTCTGGGGAAGAAAGGTGCTTTTAAGCAATTGTACTCAATTGTTATTATTTCTTGAATGATGCTTTTTGAAAAAATAACAAAAGTGACAATTATAGCATGAAAAATAAAAAGAAAATAAATTTAAGAGGAAACAAACTCCCTTCAAATGATAACATAAAAACAACCATCCACATAATTCAAGCACAATTTAAATATTCATGATTAAAATGGCTTTCAATTTTGTTTTAAAGTGAGGGGTTCATTACAGCTTAATTATAGACTTTATAAATCTGTGTGGAAGTAAAATCTACCATGGAACAATAACAGATATTTACACCAGGATTTACACATTAGAATTTATCATCTCTCATATCACTCTGTAATTTATAACATCATTCTAGTTGAAAAAAAATTTGTGGAGGATAGAATCAGTTCAGATTACTGATTTTATAACATTCTAACTCATCATTCTTAAAATGTTCTAGCTCTCTTGAATTAAGATATCTACCTAAACAAATTATTCTAGTATTTTAAAGTCCATCATTCTAGATTTAGGAAGGATTAACTTCCTTAAAATTTTGACCAATGTGAGTGTGATTTTGTATACAGTTTTTTAAATCACAACATTGTCCTGATATTTACATTATATTGGCAACAATCATCAACACTAATTGTGTCTCCCAATCTGCTGTATTTACAGCCTGAAATCTATGATTCCTGAATAAACATAAATCAACTGCTCTATCTTGTTAAATTGGGGAGAAAAACTTGTTTTATTTAAAGGTCAAGATGTTCTTTATAAGGAAGAAACTGATTATATCACTTTCTGAGCTTGATGTATATATATATGTAGCCATCCCCATTTTTTAAAGTGTATGTTCTTTAGTGCACAGATTTGAGCCTGTGGTATCAGAAACTAGTTTCACTGAGTAAATTTTATGTGTATGTGGGGAAAAAGGTGTTTTAATGAAATCAATATTTGGAGACATAAATTCACTTATACTGAGAAGGTATACTTTATCCTAACTTTTGGACAATGTTTTCTCTGCACACTGTCTCTCATACACAACTTTAGTAAATTACTGCCTTTGTGAAAATACAGTGTTTTCAGCTTGGCATGGTGGCACATGCCTGTAATCCCAGCACTTTGGGAGGCTGAGACAGGAGCATCACGAGTTCAAAGCCAGCCTCAGCAATGGTGAGGCACTAAGCAAATCAGTGAGACTATGTCTCTAAACAAAACACAAAATATGGCTGGGGATGTGGCTCAGTGGTCGAATACCCCTGAGTTCAATCCCTGGTATCTATCTATCTATCTATCTATCTATCTATCTATCTATCTATCCATCCATCCATCCATCCACACATACATACATATACATATACATACACACACACACATATATATATATATCATGTTTTCAATCTTTGATAAAGAGAATTTAGGTGTGCAAGGACAATGTTGAAAAATAGAATACGTGGTGGAAAAGGAGGAAGAAACAATGGTAAATCTTGGGTTATTTATTATTCTGAGGAAATAACAGAGGAAATGATGAATCTTACCACCATCATAGAGCTATCAAAATAGTGTCAAACAAATAGCTGGCATAATCTACATAGTCACACTGAGAGCTCATTAGCACCCAAGGAAGAAAAAAAAATCAAGAGTCATGGTGATGTCAAAAACAAGGGGGAAAGAATGGCTGGTTGAGGGGGCCAGACTTAGATATAGCGTACCAGGCCTGACATCTCAGCATGCTTTGCAAATCAGGGAAGCCATAGCCCAGGAGAAAAGCAGACAAGCGATAAAAACACTCCTGGCAGCTTAGGAAGTTATTACTCCTTAAACCCCAAACTTAATCTTGTCTTGGGATTAGGACACTAATATTAATTCTAAACTCAGCTGGTTGCAGACCGAGACTTCTAATATACTATGGCCTGCTTTGTTCAAAAAGGGTTCAGTGGTTGGGAAGGTCTGAATCTGAGGTGAAGAAAAGCAACCGATGGCTGTGAAAATGTAAGAAAGACATTGGCCTAGAATGAATATTAAAAGTAAATTATATGTTGGATTGTGAAACCTTTTGAAAAAGTGGAATGCATTCCAGACTAACAGTATAATGAACTATTCCTAGAGTTTTTCCCTAAATTAAATGGATAAAAAAAATTATAGCTCCATTTTTTGAATACTCCATATGTACAGTTACATATGCTAATCTATATAAATGATCAATTATTACATCACGACCTCTCAACCGTACAAAATACATAACATACAAACTAGTGTTTTTCCATTTTAACAATGTAGAATCTAAGACTTAGATCCAGTATGATTAGAGTTTGAATTATAGTTAGTGTGTTAGTTACTTATTGCTACATTAAAAAATTATCCCAGAATTTAGGGGCTGAAAAAAACAATTATTTATTTATTACCTTTTACTTTCATTGGGTTGGGAATCTGGCTGGGTATTTGTGGTTTAGGTTCTCTCAAGAGCCTGCAATAAAAATGCCAGCTGGGATTGCAATTATTTCAAGGTTTGACTGCAGAAACTTTCACAAACTCACACATGTGGTTTCTGGCAGGACTAATAAGCTTTGCTTCCAAGCTCACTAAATTGGGATTCTCCCCAGAGCTGCCTCAAAACATGGCAGCTGGCTATTTTTAGTGTGAGCACTCCAGGAGTGAGAACACTCAGTCAGAAGCCAAAGACTCTGAAGCCTAAACTTGGAAGCAACATTCCACCATTTTACCACATTCTATTATTTAATACAAGTCAATACGTCTAACCCACACTCAAAGACAAGTGCTTTCACAAAAAACAGGGGGATAATTTAGAGGATGCCTACCACTCTGAGGTCTGAACTCCGACACTATATTCCCAACAACACTCTGAACACTTTGCCCTTAATTTTTAAACTCTAAGTCCTTATGCTTGAATTTTTCTAGCTACATAGTCATAGATTTATAATATCATATGCCAAGCAAAGTACTTTTCTCCTCTTTTGCTTAGTTGATAACTGTCCTTTAGAAAAAGATGAACAACTCTGCAAAAGCTAGCAAGCTCAATCTTCCTGAAGCATATATTTTTCAGTGTGTAGCAGCTCCCTGCTATTAAGATAAGAAATAAAATGAAACTGAGCTTTCAACCTTGCCTGTGAGGCAAACTTTTTTCCTCTGATACTTCCTTTGTGAAATGTAGATGCAAGAATAAAATCAATGCTGCTTCTATAATGAAATCTGAATAAATGCATGGTGTCTGCTTTCAAAAGCCCCCAATGCATGTATTTTTTAGTTTTTATATAATAAAGTCAAACTCAAGAGGCTAAGTTACAATATTATGTTTTTCTGTTTGCTATTTTATTTCATGCTCAATTAGTTTATCATGAGTTATGATTTATTGAGGTAAAATTCATTTGTTTTATAGTACAGAAAGGAGAAAAACACTACAAAGGTAGTAAAATTTTAATAATTTCTTTTTCAAAACAGTAAAGAAAACTCTGTCATAAATATTTAAATCTTACTTTCCTTTAAAAAAGTGATTGGCTTTAAGCAATGATAATCAAGCTGTTGCTTCATTATCAATTCTCATTTGCTTTATCAAGAATTTAGGTTATTTTCAGAGAAATAATAAATTTGAGTTAATCATTCCTTCAGCCTGAAAGTATAATCCTACCAACATCATATCTTACAAAAAAGAAATGTGAATCACTTTTGTAATAATCTAAAAAAGCAGGGTACTACAAAGCTGATAATGATCTGTTTTTATGAAAGTGTGTTAATTAGAGGATTAACACCATTTTTTAATTTTCATCAAAAATACATAAGTACCTCTTTAACAAAATGTTTACAATGAAATGTAGCTATTTCTTACTTCTCTCTTCTCAATTCTTCAATCTTATTCCCCAGAAGCAACTCTTAATACACTATTTGTTTCTTCAGGTATATTTTTATACAAGCATTTCTCTGATTTTCAATTTCAGACACTTACCTTGCCTACCTGCTACTTGCACCCACAAGTAGCAGACAGATACATAACACAAAGGCTCATACACATGCTACCTATAATTTCCTATCATTGTTACATCATAATATTTAACTAAACTAATGTGCAGTGCTTATATTGTTCTGACCAGGTAAATATTATTCACAATGGAACTAAGAGGTGTACCATGATTAGTTAAAATTTTTTTACAACTTTTTGTTTCTCTTGAAGAAAATATTTGCCTTATTACTTTTTCATTTCCTATCCCATAAATTTAAATGTATTTACAAACTTCTGCTAGCCACATAAATGTGGTAAGCCACATAAATATCTTATGAATATATATTATATTATACATATACAAGATGATATGTAAGGTTTTTGTTGCCTGAGACTGTTTTTGTCTTTTTTTTTTCCCCACTCTTGAATTATTTCATTCAGGGGCAGCTTCCATCTGGAGCTTTGTCAGGACAAGATGCTAAAATACCATACACTTGATGTTCAGAAGTGCTACCTGACCTGCTACAAGTGCTACAGGTGCATGACTTCAAAACACAGAAATGCAGATAAATTTTGCATGATTTTCATCAAGGAAAAAATGTATGATGCATTTATACTTGTGTGTCCTGTATTACCCTGTATTACCCTAGATGGAAATAATTTCTATTTTTTCATAGTAGTTACTGAGTGCTAAATGTTCTGCTAGCAATTTACACACATGATGATTGGTTGATTTTTCCACCAACTACTTTTGACCTCTAAATTTCACAACCTGTGTCTCTTTTCCTAATCAGGTGCTCTGGTATCAGCCACAGAAGGGTATACATGCTTACTATGTTCAATCTCTGACTCTGACCTTTGATGCCACCAGGCCGGGAAATTTTGTGTAATGTTGGGTGATTACTGGATGCTATTCCTAAAACTGGAAAATTTCTGATTACATATGGAAGTTATGAGAGTTTCATAAATATTTTCTTCTAAACAAAAATATTGTACTTGCAACACAGTTTCTTCTTAGTTGGATCCCCCAAATGTCTACACCCTACCACTCCAACACAAGTATGTAAAGAAATGTGACAATCTTTGCAGGGAGGCATGGAACCAGATGATCTAGGCGGACTCAAGTGTTATGCCTCTGGCTTGTAGTTCCTAGAATAAATGTAGAATGTGCCCAAAACACAGTATTCTCAGATGAGGAAGAACTGTCTGAAACAACACAGGCTGTGACCTTGCCCTTTGTGGAATAAGAGGTTCTCCAGTGCTTGTTCTCAGTCATCCAATTGGGACCTGGGGTATAAAACCCAGGTTAGAGTGCTTTCAGGGTCTCTTAGCTATGGTACAATGTGGCACATGTGCAGAGGAGAGTATGTGGGCCCAAAGTAGCTTTCCTGAAACTTGTGATCTCCATCTTATTTGCTCTATCAGGAGTTTCTCAAACATTTCTCTTCAGAACAGGCTTTCTCCATCCCTCCTCCCCTTATCTTGCTGCTAAGACACCAGACTTGACAAGATTTCTTAGTATATCTCTTGCTGATCCTTGTAAGTCTACAATGCTGGCACTCCTCATAGTTGCACCTCCATGTATTGATGTGTCATACATCTCAGTCCTTAGAGATTTTTTTCTTTTTTTAAAATTTATATTTAGTTCCTATGTCATCTCATCTAGACTCAGAACATGGAAAATCCTATATCTGGATGAATCCTAAATTTATATTTCCAGCCCCAACTTCTACCCTGAGTTCTAGACTCACATTCAATTGCTTATCCAACATGCTAACTTGGACTTCCAGGAGGAATCTCAGACTAATGATCTCCAAACTGACCTCCTTATATTCCCACCACTCAAATGCATTCCTCCTGAAGTCTTCCATTTGCTTACATGGAAACCTCACTTTTCCCATTTTTCAAGCTGAAAACCATATAGTTCACCATGACATTTCTCATCACAGATCCTATCCAGTTCAACATTATGTCCTGTTGTTACTACCTTCAAAAGATATCCCTAACCTCACTACTTCTCTCAACTACCACTCTTACAATGCTGGCCAAATCACCATAATCTTTTCCTGGATTATAGTAATAGTGTCCAAAATGGTTACCCTTAATCCCCCATTGCCCCACTCTACTTAATGCATTTACAGAGCAGCCAAAGTAATTTATTTAAAAAATAATTCATTCCATGCCACTACTCCTCCAAACTCTTATGAGTATCTTCTCAGCTTGTTGAAAGTAATGGTCCACAGTATGAAAAAGGTAATGTTCAATGTATAAATATTACAAATGATATAATATTTATAAAACTTTATAGAAAGTCAAGATTTATTCAAAAAATTGGAAGACTTAGATCCAGTACATGTTTCTGAATAAGAAATGATCTGTAGTAGAAAATAAAAATTCTCCAAAAATTGATCTGTTGTCCTAGTCAAAAATTGTAATAGATGAAAAACAAATTGCTAAAATAATCAACTCCTGAAAAAGGAAAACAAAGTTGATATCATATATCAAGAACTATTATAAACCTGTATCACTGAAATACTGTGTTAGTAGCACAACAGTATACTATTGACCAATGGAAGAAAAGACAGGAAATAAAGTAATACACATACAAAGAGAGGTACATAACAAAAGTTTATATTGTTTTTCATCAAGAAAAATGCATATAAATGCACATAAACATCCATTCCAGCTGGATTAAACATCTAGCCTAAGAGGCAAAGGTTTAGAAGTAAAATTTAAAACTTAAATATTGCTCTAGAATATTTAAGAGACTATCTTGATGGTGGAAGTCCAGAGATAACTTTTTTAAACCAAAAAAAAAGCCAAAGCTCAAAAACCCCAAAGAAAATTCTGTTTATTGAAATTAAAAGTAAGAATTTCAGGAAGAATCCAAGAAGGCAAACTACAGGGAGGCTGCATTCCTGGTCATACTGTGCCTTGGGATTCAAGCACAGGATATACTATTTCTCTGTAAGGGAGTCCTCTCTGCCCACCGATTCCCTGTTGTTTACCACCCCCCGCCATTCCTCCACTGAAATCATCAGCCATCTGCCAGCATGTGGCCCACCTTTGGAGCACAGATCACTTGCTGACAGCTGCCTATCCTCTGCCATTTGCCCATCTGCCTGCTTCTTGCCTGCCCATCGCCCACCTTTCACCTACCCATCACCGGCCCCCTGATGTCTAACAGCCTTAGCCTCTGGACTTCCCACAGACTGCCATTGGATCATCTGCTGCCTGCTGCTACCTGGAAGTCCAATGTCAGAGTACCCGTAGGTTTGGTTACACACAGCCCCCCAGCATTTTAGGACACTGGCCAAGGCCTGTGGGTTTGCTGCAGCTACCACAACCATCTTGAGGAGCAGCCACCTCAGTCTGGGGACACCAGCAAGGGCCTGGAGATATATTGTTGGGGTACCTGCAGATCTGGTTGCACCTAAGGTCTTTCTGTTGGATGTACTAGTGACCACCATCTGGCTGCCTCTTTGCAGGATTACTCCTTTGTGTGAGCACATCCCTGGTGGTCTCTCTGCAAGTTTAAACACCATTGAGATCTTGGTACTGCTTCAAGGCAGATCTTGGGGAATCTGAAGCCCAGATCTGTCAGATTGCAGCTAGGTCTGTGTGGGCCAGTCTGGACCTGACAAGCCTCTGGAAACCTGGAGATTGGGGGCAGTTCCCAGGGGTAGGGTGGAGTAGGGGAGCACAGGTTGGAGAAACTGGAGAAACCTGGGCTCTGTCCAGCTCAGTGAGTCCTGAAGTATGTGGGGAAGAGACTGGCTACAATGGGTGGGAAGACTGGAAGAGGGTGTGAGAGGATCTTCCTATCAGCTCACCCACCGAACCGGTCGGGCACCCACTGGATTGGAGCTACCATCAAACTCCAGACAACATCACTTATCAGTGAAGAAAAGGAAGCTGAGAAAATTTTTGAAAGCCCATAGAAGATATTGTTTAATTTTCCATTGAGACTTTCCTTTTTTTCCCTTCTCTTTCATATCTCTACCATTTTTGATCCAAATATTTTTCATGCATCAATTTATTGAAGAATGGGATGCCTGAATAGTATATTATGGTTTTGTTGTGTATTATTATATTTGAACTTTAAAAAAAATCTGTATATGTTTTTCTCTCATCTATCCCTCTCCCTGCATTCTCTTTCTCATTTCTCTCATACTAACAGCCAACCTTTATTAATTCCTCTTTTGATCTTACCATAAATTTTTACCTCTATCATCTCTCCTTCTCCCTCATAACATCACATTTTACATTATTTCTATCCCCTCATTGCCCATCATTTGAAATGTTACACACTTTTAGCAAACTTACTGTTTATATTGTAGACAATAACTGAACACATCATTTCTGGTTTTTGTGCAGACACCCTAATGGAGCTATCTGGTTTAAGGTTGTGTATTGCTTGCATTGGGTCTGTTAATATTGGTTACCCTCTTAAAGGTAAGGTACTGACAGCCCTCAGGGACACTATAAGACTAAAGGGAAGAAACTATACTGCCTCAGATCCTTAGCGCTAGATGGGAAGACACACAAACAACATGAAAAAACAAGGGAACAAAGCACTTCAAACAAACCAAGTTGTTCCAATAATAGAATCCATAGACAACACAGTAGAAGAAATGTCAGAGGAGTTTAGGTACATAGTTAGACTGATTTTCAAAATAAAGGATGATATTGGAGAGGAAACACAGTGAAAGATCACTTCAATAAAGAGGCAGAGACTACAAAAAGGAATAAAGCAGAAATCCTCAAAATGAAGGAAATGATAGTCCATATTAAAAATTCAATGGAAAGTATCACCAACATGCTAGATCACTTGGGAAAGAAACTCAGGCAATGAAGACAAAATATATAATCTTGAAAATAAAGTCAATCGCACAGAGAACATGGATAGCATGAAACCATGAACAGAACTTTCAAGAAATATGGGATAACATGAAAAGACCAAATTTAAGATTTATTGGAATAGATAAAAGTGTAGAGATACACACAAAAGGAATGCACAATCTTTTCAATGACATAATATATGAAAATTTCCCAAATCTAAAGAATGAAATGGAAAATCAACTACAAGAGGCTTACAGAACCCCAAGTGGACAAAATTCAGCAGACTCATACAGAGGCATATTATAATGAGAATGACTAACATACAGAATAAGTATAGAATTTTAAAGATTAAGAGAGAAAAAAATCAAATTACATATAGTAGGAAACCAGTTTGGTTTTCTGTTGATTTCTCAACCCAGATCCTCTATGTCAGGTGGTCCCATAATAACATATATCAAGCTCTGAAAGAACATGGATGCCAACCAAGAAATTTACATCCAGGAAAATTATGCTTCAGATTTGAAGATGAAATAAAAACCTTCCATGATAAAAGTTAAAAGAATGCACAACTACAAAGCCCACACTATAAAACATTCTCAGCAAAATATTCCATGAGTAGAAAAAAAAAAAAAAATGAAAACCAGCAAAAGGAGAAACTACACTAAAGGAAAGGTCAATAAAAAGAGAAGCTAAGTCAGGTTAAAAACCAGAAATGAACCAAAATTACCAGAAATACAAATCATATCTCAATAATAACCCTGAATGTTAATGGCCTAAACTCATCAATCCAAAGATAGGTTGGATTTTTAAAAAGACCCAACAATATACTGTCTTCAAGAGACTCACCTCCTAGGAAGAGACATCCATAGACTGAAGGTGAAAGGTTGGGAAAAAACATCACTCATATGGATTGCATAAATAAGCAGGGGTTTCCATCCTCTTATCAGACAAAGTGGGTTTCAAACCAAAGTTAGTCAGAAGGGATAAAGACAGACATGTCATACTGCTTAAGAGAGTTATACATCAATAAGACATAACAAATATAAATATATATATACACCAACCAATGGAGCATCTATGTACATCAAAAAACCCTTCTCAATTTCAAGAATCAAGTAGACCACAACATAATAATACTGGGTAACTTCAACACACCTCTCTCAGCACTGGATAGATCTTTCAAACAAAAACTAAACAAAGAAACTATAGAACTAAATAATACAATCAATTATTTAGACAACATATACATATAAATACAGTTTCTTCATAGCAGCACATGGATCCTTCTCTAAAATAGACCATGTGTTATGCTACAAAGCAACACTTGGAAATATAAAAAAATAGAAATACTACCCTTCATTCTATCAGATCATAATGGAATGAAACTAGAAGTCAACAATAAAATAAAAAAATAGGAGCTACCCCAACACCCAGAGATTAAATATCACACTATTGAATGGCGAATGGATAGCTGAAGAAATCAGAAAGGAAATAAAAAAATACTTAGAGGTAAATGAGAATACCAGTACAACATATCAAAATCTCTGGGACAGTATGAAGGTAGTGCTAAGAGGAAAGTTCATTGCATTGAGCTCATACATTAAAAGAATAAAAAGTTGCCTGGTGCACTAGGAGCACCTGTAATCCCAAGAGCTCAGGAGGCTGAGGCATCAGTATCAAGAGTTCAAAGCCAGCCTCAGCAAAAGTGAGGTGTTAAGCACCTCAGTGACACTCTGTCTCTAAATAAGACACAAAATGGGGCTGGGGATGTGGCTCAGTGGTCGAGTGCCCCTGAGTTCAATCGCTGGTACTAAAACAAACAAACAAGAACAAAAAGTTAACAAATAAATAAACTATCAGTACATCTCAAAGTACTAGAAAAAGAACAATAAATGAACACCAAAAGCAGAAGACAGGAAATCATTAAAATCAGAGGTGAAATCAGTGAAAATGAAACAAAAAAAATTCAAAAAATTGACAAAATGAAATGTTGGTTCTTTGAAAAAGTAAATAAAATTGATAAACCCTTAACTTCACTAACAAAGCTAAAGAGAAAACTCAAATTACTAAAATTTGTGATGAAAAAGGAAATATCTTGACTGACACTACTGAAATACAGAAGATAATTAGAAACTATATTGAAAATTTATACTCAAATAAAATAGAAAATTGTGAAGACATCAACAAATTTCTAGAGACATATGATTTACCCAAACTGAATCAAGACATATACAATTTAAAGAGGTCAATGTCAAGGAATGAAATAGAAGATGCCATCAAAAGCATACCAATCAGGAAAAGCCAAGGTCTAGATGGATTCTCAGCCTAGATCTACAGGACCTACAAAGAAGAATTAATACCAATACTCCTCAAATTATTCCTTTATATAGAAAAGGAGGAAACCCTTCCCAACTCATTCTATGAGGCTAGCATCAATCTGATATCAATTCCAGACAAAGAAACATCAAGGAAAGAAAACTTCAGACTAATATCCCTGATGAATATATATGTAAAAATTTTCTATGAAATTCTGGCAAATCATATACAAAAACATATTAAAAAGATAGTGCACCATGATCAAGTGGTGTTCATCCTTGGGATGCAAGGTTGGTTCAACATACAGAAGCCAATAAACGTAATTCATCACATAATAGACTTAAAGACAAGAATCATATGATCATCTCAATAGATGCAGAAAAGGGATTTGACAAAATACAGTACCTCTTCATGTTCAAAACACTAGAAAAACTAGGCAGAGGAATGGATGAAAAAAATATGCAAAAAAATCAGTAAACCATTCTTTAGCCAGCAGAAGGTCTGAAGAAGTGTATAATCAACTACCACTCCTTAAAATTGAACATAATCCTGAACACAGCTTGAGATATTATGATCTTTAGAACATATTTTATAGAGAGCCAAGATATGTAGAATTTCATGTGAAAACGAAGCAGCTATCCCTGCAAGTCTTTCTTTCATGGTATAACATTATGCATACATGGTCACTCATGCATACAAACCATAGTAATGTGAATTCTGGGATGGAGGCATCTGGCTGCAGATGCCTGGTTACCTATGGTTACTAAGTGTGCACCTAGGCTGCCCCAAGAGTTATTTGTAAAGAAATTTCTTTACTTGACCTTGACTTTATTTTCCTGTATAATATTCTTCTCTTCTCTGTCCAGTGTCTTCTAAGTAAACAGTAATACTAATAATTACAAACTACAAAATTCCAAATTTTAACGATAGTTTTTTTCACTTACATGAGCAAAATTTTCTTTTTCAGCTATTTCATCTTGACAACAATGAACTCCTTAACTCCAATGTATGTTTTAAATATGTGTTTGTTGTCACATGGATCGTAACATACAAGGAATATTCAAGCTTTACTTTAGGCATGTTTATAAATTTCCTTAACTTATATTACTATTAAGTGACTTTTAAATATTAGAGCATCATATCCTTTTCCTATGGTTCACTGATTTGTTTCAGTTAATAGAAAGTCTTTAGAATAGATGGGGAAAGATCTCATATCTAGGCATACTTAATTTCTATGTAATAAATGTAATACATTACTTGATTCAGGCCTGTATTTTTCAGCCTATTAATTATCTCCTATTTTGTGGAGAAGGGAGTGGTGCATTTTTTTCTCCCTCCTGTCTTCTGTACTTGTGTGCTTGAGAAAGAATCAATAGTCAGGGAATTGGTTACCAATGCAGCTATTTATATGCTTCTATTTCTTACTTTGGTCCTTTCACTCAAAGCAATGGGGAAAAACAAAGGATCGAATGATTTTCCTTGAGGCCAAACCTTATTGACCGACCCCCCAAAATACATTGAAACTGAAAATCATTCTAAACAAACAGAAACAGCTTTTGGAAGGGAGCAGATGAACATTGATTTTGTACCTGAAAGCTGAGCTGTATGATCATTTATTAGTTTCAACTTATCTGTAGTCCCTTGAGAAGAGAGGATAGAAAGTTCCAATTTCTAGAGACTGAAATCAGACAATAAATAAATTAATCAGTGTGTGGTTTTATATTTCCATTTTTTGAGCTTAAATGAAGGAAAATGAGATAAAATGGTGAAAAGTTCTAAGAGTAAATGAAAACTTAATGATGGGAATCCAGAGGGACTTTGTAAACATTTGTGATTGACCTAATACATTCAGTGGGGAAAGGAACTTTGGAGACCTTGTGCATCAGTCATTCCTAACTCTGGCTACTCATGAGAAAAGGCTCTGGGAACTTCTACGATAAACCAATGTGCAGACCATATCCCAGAGATTCTGATAAAATTTATTTGGAATGGGAACTAGCCATAAATACTTTTTTTGAAAGTTTATAGGTGATTCTAACCTGCAGTCAGGGTTGAAAACCACTGATCTAAATCAGTGGATAAGAATTATCTTGGGATCTTGTAAAACTACAGAATCTAATTTAGTAGGTGTAGGGTAGGAACTGATAGCTTCACAAGCTCCCAGGTAACGCCACTACTTTTGTGAATGCCACATGCTTGAGTAGTGAAGGTTCCATAGCAGTTACTGCTCTATGAATTTTTCTTCCTCCTGGAGGGAAGGTGCTATATCAAGAGGAGCACATCATTGGTAAGTGATAAGCTGTATATTTCTAAACTCTAAATTCATGTTTTTTAACTTCTATCAATTGTCACATTCATCATTTAACCCTTAACGTAACACTGCATCATTCAAATGCATATTATCTAAATAATTCATTAATTAATATATGCTGGCAGAGAGAGAGAGTGATGAGTAATGTGGTCTCAACAAAGGCCTCAGTCAATAACATGGTCCTTCTCAGTTGTTCCAATTTGGCTCAGGGGGTCTGTGCCTTCACCTGACATTGAACAGTTGGATATAGACTGCCCTGGGATAGGAATGTAACTTTGTCAGGTGACAACTTAAGGCAGTGCCACCAGAAGCTAAGAAAATAAATCATTCTGTCCTAAAGGAGGATCTGGGCAGTACAGCAGAGAATTCATTCAACTCTACTTCTCGTGCTAATTGGGCATACTTCTTATAAACACTGGGAATAGCTCATACAAGATTGTGGCAGGCTACTTTTCCTAGAGGAAATTTATAAAAGAATGGTCAGTGGGACAAATGACAGCCATAAACACTAAACCTGCTGTCAGGACAATTCCTGAGTAGTCTGAGCCCTGAATGTTATATTCTTCTCATTTTGTGGCTGCTATGGTTATCTATTTACCATTCAAACTGTATAAGGAATTATAAAAAAATGCTTGAGTCGATGAATTTTCCTGTCCCTGTGTTACAGCAACCCTACCTTCTTCTGAAAAAGATGCACTTCCTCTTCTCATCTGCTGATCCCTAAGCATGCGGAGCCTAGTCTTCCACACAGATGCCACAGCCTATCATTCAGTGTATGCAACAAGCTTCATGCACTGAAGGAGAAGAATCCCAAAATTATAGTTCTGGGAGCTTTTAGTACTACCCTCTTCTCCAGAGAAGAAAGAACTTTAACCCCTTCATATAAACAAATCTTTAGCTGAATACTATCCATTATGCTATATGCTACATTTTCTGTATCCATTCCCCTGTTTAAAACAAAAAAGTTGATATCATAGAAGTTGAAAACAAAGTAGCGTTTATTAGAGAATGGATAGAATAGGAGGTGGGGGATGAGGAAAGGGTGGGCAATGGATACAATATTATTTTTTGATAGGAAGAATAAAATCTGGTATTCTATTCTAATAAAATCTGGTACAGTAGGATGAATATAATTAACAATAATACATTACATATATCCAAATAGAAAATTTGAATGTACTCATCACAAATAAGTGAAAAAAATTTGAGGTGATGGATATGCTAACTTACCCTGAGTTGATCACTACCCAGTGTATACATGAGTCAAAATATCTCATTGTACCCTACTTGGTAGAGGGGCACAACATACTCAGGGGGCCTAAGAAGGAAGATCACAAGTTCAAGGCCAGCCTGGGCAATTTAGGGAAACTCTGTCTCCAAATTTTAAAAAAAATCACATAGTTAGTATTTGATAAATATGTACTGATATTATGTGACAATTAAAAAATTTTTGAAAAATCTGAAAAAATTAAATAAAAATTTTGAGAAGAGGAAGTTGCCTAATTTTGTATCCTTTGAAATGTAAATAGGTAGTAGACATTATGTTTGTGTTTGCCTTTAAAGTGTAAACACATACCTCTAGGAGACAAATTTTTCAGTCTCTCCAGACGCCTCTATCTATTCAGTCACCTAACTTCTATATGTGTCCTTTAGCTTAGATTTAGGCAGAAAAACTAGAAAATGCTAAGTAAAACATTTAGAGTAGAGCTTATCTTTGGAGAGAAAAGATAGATGTGAATGTCAGGAGATACACAGAGGCTTCAAAATCTTGGTGGCATCCTATTTTTCAAGTTGAGCATGTGAGTTTATTTTTATAATTTCTATATTCTTGTGTATCTATGAAGCATTGTGAACTTGAGCTAGTTCTCCGTCCCATACTGCTGTTTACCTAAGTGACCAGCAGAGGTCCTATTCACGTGGAGCAGGTGTCACCATTTTTCACATCTAACTTGACATAAAACTTCCATGGCTTTCCAAAGATTTCCAGAGATTCCTCTGAATCCCCTGGTAGATTATCCTCATGCTATCACTTATCACTATCAAACCTGTCATCATCCTGATGGCTTAACTCAAAAATCAAACTATGTATAGCCACAGGCCACATTTAGACTATTCATATTTTGTGAATAAAATTTTATTAAAACACTCTTTTATTTACATCATTTTCAGGCTGCTTTCCCCCTACAAAAATCAGAATTGAATCATTGAAATAGAGACCATATAACCTACAAAACATAAAATATTTGTTATCTGATCCTTTCCAGAAAAAGTTTGTTAACACTTTCCCTGTCAGAACTCTGGTTCTCCTGAGGCCAGTCTCTACCTAGTCTTCTCAAGACAAGGCTTCTTTTACTTCACAACTAGAGACAACAATGGAGTGCTAGTAACACTCCCAAACCTTACTGAATTCTTCTTCTGCTACTGTCTTGGCACTATATGCTCATTTAGATAGCCATCACCTTCAAGAGCTGCTGTGCTCTCTTCCGTAGTCCCTTCACCCATGAGTCCAGCATCTGGATTACTGTCAATGAAGCCCACCCATGACTGCAAATTTGATCCTTCCATTACCACCCTTCCAACTCACTTTATATTCACTCTTTATTTGATATCCTTTTCTTTAACCGTGCCATCTTATCCTTCTAATTTATTCCACAGCCCACACTGTAATAACATTTGAAGTGTAACTGCACATCCAATATACATTTTCATTCTCTGTTACCCAATCTTGTTAAAAATACAACTTTCTTAAAACAAAGAAAAAAGGAAGAGAAAGACAGCAGCTTCTGTTTTAGTACCATGGAGCAAGGTCTGAGGATTTTTCATTTTTAACGAGCTCCCAGGAAGACCAGTGTGTTGCTGGTCCTCAATTAATAATAGCAAAGACCTAGAATTCATGGTCTATCATTTTAATTGAAATTGTAGGGAGGTTCATCAGTGAAAGGTGTTGAGCATATTGTGTTCTTTCTCAGTCTGTACCAGTCTTTTTCTACAATTAAGACTTCCTTATTTGCTAATTGGCATCCATTAAGGTGACATTCTACTCTCTTCCAGAGTCTTGGAGAACGGGACCTTATATTCCTTGATGATTGCATTTTAAAGGGTTAGCTTCTAGGTCATTGAGAAAGTCATTTTTAGGTTGTAAAACTGGCAGGGCTTTTAAAAAGATTTACATCTTAATGGCAATTTATACTTACAAGTGTTCCAAAGTAAATGCTTTCTTAAGGGAGGTCAAAAGCCTACTGTCAGAAGGAAGCCTGTGTGAAGTTCAGACCATAGGGACTTTAAAGGCCGTATGGAGCCACCGCCTTATGTTTATTCCTACCCATCTCACAAACTTGCTATCTCCACCTTAATATTTTGAAGATATTTCATGCTTATCATGTCCTGTATTGAATCCCATTTCCCCACCAATCCCATTCCTATGAAAGCCTATTTTTACCCCAGCATTCTATATTAGTATATACTTACCAGTATCTACAACCAAAAGTCTAGAAGCAATCATTATTTCCTTTCTTTCACTGAACATGAACACCAAATTTATCAGTAAATTTTATTTATATGTAACTCAAATCTTACTTAACCATCTGTTTATCTTTACTTCTATTGTTACCATATATCTATAAACAAATAATGATCATTGTAATATCATGTTAAATAGTTTTCCAGCACTGTCCAAAGTCTCTCAACTTGAATAATCATTTCAATATTGTATTCTGAGCTGGGATATTTGCACACAGTTATTTATGCCTTTGTCTTATAAATACATAAAATGCTAAAATTTCTAGAAATGCATCATTTCAAGAATCCTGAGCTTTCCTAGTGTTGCATGTGTATTCTCCAATGTCTTATTTCATTAATATATAAAATTAATATATGAAAATTTAATTTTCTTTATAAGAATGAGTTGAAGTATACTTGTATTTATTATTTCTATAAGCTGTGGATAAACATGGTTTACATATTTTAATGACACAATTATTAATATTCATTAATACATTCATGTTTGGTTCAGAATTCAATGTTTTTAATGTTTAACCAAATTTATATGAAATTTGTTCATAAATAGTTTTATATTTAGAGATTAAAATCTTGATTTCATTTTTTTTTTTTTTTTTTTTTGGTACCGGGGATTGATCTCAGGGGCACTCGACCCCTGAGCCACATCCCCAGCCCTATTTTGTGTTTTATGTAGAGACACGGTCTCACTGAGTTGCTTAGTGCCTCGCCCTTGCTGAGGCTGGCTTTGAACTCGAGATTCTCCTGTCTCAGCCTCCCTAAGTGCTGGGATTACAAGCGTGAGCCACCGCGCCCGGCTTGATTTCATTTTGTCTAAGATGTTACTGAGGTAAAAGCTTATGGACATCAAGATAGTAGAGGCAAGATACAAGAAAAATGGTGACTAGAAGACAGGGAGATGAGTCATGATGTCCCTGTTTATAATAAATCCCATTACCATGGCAATTCCCATCACAGAAGGGCTTCTTGCCTTGCCAACTTCTGCCACCGGTTCTGTATTCTACTCAGGCGAAAATTGAGCAGCCAATGGCAACTTTATTATAATTAAGTAGAAAAAAAGTAACAAATGGGGCAAGGTCTTCAATTAAGTCGTGAAGAGAGGACCCAGGCCCAGCTCAGCATATAAAAAGAAAGACTCTTTCAGAAATTGAGGCCTTGAGCCACTCTCTCACTTGACCCACTCCTCTCTAATTTAGGGAATGTTACTTTCACTTTTAATAAATCTATTCTCTACCTGTTTCTCCTGTGTGTCTTGCTTAATTATTTATTGGGATGACAAGAGCCTGGATCCCAAATGGACACCCCAGTGGTATTATTACCCTACCATAATTTTGCGTTGCTGGGATGACTAGCTGAATTTCTGCCCTGCTGCAATCTTGTTTGTTTTTGAAGACAGATCCCTATAGGCCAGAAGTTCCTCATCAGGGGCTAGCCAAACTGTTGGATCTGGCATGGGTGTGCAAATGACCTGGGTGAAAAAGTCACAGATTTTGAGTATATGTGTATGGACAGGAGGGTGGAGACAAACAGAAAAGATCTGGGGGAGTGGGAAAGGGAATTTTGCAAAACCACCAATTCACTGACCCAGCAAGTCCTGGACCAGATAACCTCTAACTTCATTATAATCTTATCCACATGCTAAATGACACACTGCCCAATGCAAGAGTTGACAACTTGTGTGAGGAAGACCAAGAAGAATGATTAAAGAAGTAAGGTGGAGCCAGAATTCCAGGAAAATATCTACCATTTCCATAAAAGACATGAATAATCCTCTCCAGTATTAGCTTACCTTCTCCCTCATCTTCTATTCTGTATCTATAATCTCTAGTTCATCTCTGTTCTTGTCCAAGAATAAAAGTTTCCTTTGCTACTCCATCAGTGCTTATTCTTGTTATTGGTTCCACAATTTCAAGATGGAAAAAGGAGCCTGTCTGAGCTTCAAAATTGGTAACAAATATACTATAACGCAAAGTAACCATATGCAATTACTAGCCAAAAGTTACTCAATTCAGATTTTCTTCTATAAAACTAAGACAGATTATTTATTTATTTTTGTGGTACTGGAGACTTAACCCAGGAACATTCTACCACTAAACTATACCACTAACCCCTCTTCACTTTTGTTTTTAACACAGGTTCTCTCTAAATTGCCCAGGTTGATATCCTCCTGCTTCAGTCTCCCAAGTAGATGGAATTAGAAGCATGTGCCACTGAACACAGCAAGAAAGATTATTTAAAAGAATTATTACAAGCTTTTTTGGATATTGAATATTGAACTGAGCCACATCATCAGCCCTTATTTATATTTTCTTTTTTTAAATTGTTTAATTTGTTCTAATCAGTTATACATGACAGCAGAATGCTGTTCAATTCATTGTACACAAATTGAGTATAATTTTTCACATCTCCGGTTGTACACAGAGTAGGGTCATACCATTAGTGCAATCACACATGTACCTAGGGTAGTGATGCCCATCTTATTTCATCATCTCTCCTCTCCCCATGCTCCCTCTCCTCCACTCCCTCCCCTTTAGCTAATCCAAAGTTCTTCTACTCATCTCACGCATATTTTCTTTTTTTTTAAAGACAAAGCTTTAATCTGAAGTTTAAACATCATACTTAGAAATTTCTTTTAAATTGAATTTGATCCATTGGCAGACCAAAAAATGAAAACTACACCACAAATATAACTAGTTAGGCTAGTTGGATATGATTTAAAAACCAAAGTGTAGACGCTTGCTTTGTATTTTATCATTATTCTTCAGGTGCTCTAGGCAGGAACACTAAGCCTAAAAAATGGCGGGAAAACCAAGCTAGATGAAGACGTGGCTGGAGGACAGTAAAATGATATGGTTTACCCGGGACTTTGGGAAACCATTCATGAATCAGGTTCTCTGTGCTCTTCCAGGCTCGTTGTGCAGAGAGGCACAGGCTGACATTCTCAAATATGAACAAACTTGGAAAGAAGGCAAAGGAGTAGTTCTTGTCAATAAAATATAGTTCAAGAACAGTGACATAAAACCAATTGAATAATTGATGGACCCTGGTGTCATAAATTCTATTAAACATTGAATCAATTTAAATATAAAAAGAGTAATAAGTGATGTTGATAACTCTAGCTACAGAATTGAATAACAGTGATACAGAACTTGAAAATGCAGATTATTCTATAAATGACAGAATTCGAATGTAAAGAGAATGTGTAAAAGTATTAATTTAGTCTTCCTTCCCATAGCAGAGTGGGAAAGTGATTATAAATAAGAACATAATGACCCTAACTTTCAATGCCTTGAAGGAACTATTTTTCAACATCAAAACATCATACCTTGTTTAAGCAATATTATTTTAAAAATATTTTTGTAGTTATAGATTGACAGAATATCTTTATTTTATTTGTTTATTTTTATGTGGTGCTAAGGATTGAAACCACTGCCTCACACATGCTAGGCAAGCACTCTGCTAATGAGCTGCAGTCTTAGCCTGAGAAATATTATTCAGTACTTTATTCTTTCAGTTTTAAGTAAAATTTAGTTAATATTTTTTTATTAATTTTATTTATTTATTTATTCTACTTAGGTATACATGATAGCAGTGTGCGTTTTGATTCATTTTACATAGATGGAACACAAATTTTCATTTCTCTGGTTGTATGTGATGTAGAATCACAACCTATATGCAGTCATACATAAAGCTAGGGCTATGATGTCCATCATATTCCACCATTTTTACTGTCCCCATGCCCCATCCCTTCTTGAGATAGAGTCTTGCTAAGTTGCTTAGGACCTTGCTAAGTTGCTGAGGCTGGCTTTGAACTTGCAATCCTCCTGCTTAAGTCTCCTGAGCTGCTGGGATTACAGGCATGTATTATTGCAATTATAAGCTTTTGACAAAGATTTTCATATGATTTTTTTCCAAAGATGGTATGGTTTAGATGTGGTGTCCTCCAAAACCTCATGTGTGAGACAATGCAAGAAGTTTCAGAGGAGAAATGTTTGGATCTTAACCCAATCAGTGATTTAATGCCCTGATAGGGATTAACTGAGTGGGAACTAAAGGCTGTTAGAGAGTGGCTGGAGGAGGTGGGAAATAGTGTGGCTTTGGGATATATATTTTGTATCTGACCAGTGGAGCGTATGCACTCTCGCTCGTGCTCTCTCTTTCTCTCTCCCTCTCTCTCTCTCTCTGTCTGTCTTTTCTTCCTGATCATTTATGTGAACTGCTCCCTCTGTCACACTCTCTTCTACCATGATGGACTTACTTACAGAGAACCCTGAGGAATGGAGCTGGTCTTCTATGGACTAAGACCTCTGAAACCATGAGCCATCAAATAAACTTTTCCTCCTCTACAATTTTGTTGGTCAGGTCTTTTAGTCACAGCAGCAAAATATCTGACTAAAACAAAAGACAAATATTGTCCAAAATTTAAGATTATTTCAAACTAACAATATAAAACCATTCTCATCAATTTTGCTAGAATTTCTAAGTTATTATCTGAGTCCATTTGGGACATTATAACAAAATATTATGTACTGAGTAGTTTATTAAAAAAAGAAATTTATTTCTCACAGTTCTGAAAGCTGGGAAGTTAGAGATCAAGTTCCTAGTGGAGTAAGTGTCTGGTGAAGGTTTGCTTCCTGCTTCATAGATTGTCATCTTCTCATTGTTTTCACATGGCCAGAACAGTGAGTTCACATTCTAGGGTCTCCTTCATTATGGAACTAATAACACTTACTATTCTTTAATAGTTTCTATCTAATATTTTTCCCAATGCCTGCTATAAGCATTAACCACGTATAAGCCATATAAAGAATGCTTTGAATAGACATAATAAAAATTAAAGGATAACAAAATAAAATACAAAAACAAGCAAAAAACATCAAGATTTTCATTACGATATTTTGTGTAATGATGCCATTTCAGTCAAATAAATACCTAGACAAGAGTGTCACATTTTCATCTTGTCCTTATAAATCATTGTCACTTGGTGATTCTGAATTTGAGAAAACGCATCTAGAATATCATCCTAAGACTAATAGCTGAGACTACTTATCTGATATATTTCACCATTGTTATTATTAGCATCCAAAGTGTTGTAATCTTCTTCAACCTCCAATTCATCCCCTGACTTTATCCAATGTTTGTAAAAATTCTTCTGTTAATTTTCTTCTATTCACAATTATAAGCAGAACATTCTCAACAGCGTTCAAGTTAGCTGAGAGAATACTACAAAGATGGTGTCTTCAATATTTTCTATACCTTTTGAAAGATGGTGCAGTACTTTGGGTGAGGCAATAAGAAATCTAAAGGATGATGAGTCAATGCTGAAGTTTTGGAAGGTTTTATTGACTTTTTAAAAAAACATTTCAGTTTCATCCTTCTGAAACATTTCAGTTTCATTCTTCTACTTTCTTATTATTTCAGTCTGTTTTAGCACAGTTAATAATAACTAATGAGTAATGATGAAACAATCCTATTGTGAGAAAATGGCAAGATATTTCAGTATATAGGAAAGCGAGATCATTAAGATCCTCTTATATAACTTTGATTTAGGAAAGAGTCCAATGTATCTGAGATAAGAGTTTGGTAATAAAAGGAAAGACACTGAGTCTCAAAGTAAGTAACAGGAAACACCCATGAATCACCAAAATGCAGAAAGCACCCATGAGAAATGCAATTCCTGGGCACATGCCCTTGGTGTATGCCCTTGACCATGCCCTTGAAACATGAGGGCAATAGCCAAGCATGGGGAAAACTGGCACAAAGATGTATACCTCTACCCTGCCTCTAACTCTAGTCTGTCCCTTAGCAACAGCCCTCTAAAATAAAATTGGCAGAAGATACTGAACCATCTTGCAAAAGAGGTCAGAGGTTGACCAATGGATTGCCATCTCTTAGAGATAGTCTGCCTGCTCCCTTACATGTGTATTGTTTGATTAACTCCAAAGGTGATTCTCTTTTGAGATTGCCCCCATTCTCCCTTGAATATGTATCTACTTTCTAAATAACCTATCCATGCCTTTGATCGGGACAGTGAAATTATTTCCTATTGTTTATGCCAAGAACCCCACTAATCCTGAGTCAAGTTTTCCCTTCCTACTGGGAACTCCTTAGTCCCTTCTTCAAATACATGTCTTCTTTGTGACATTTCTATGTGATAGTTTCAAGATAAAATGAGTTATATTCATTGAAAATGTTTCATTTTTTCTCTGAAAGACCTTTTTAAAAGGATAAATTTCCTAAAATGACAATCCTTAGAAATAGTTAGAATCACTTGAAAAGAGAAACTCAAAATATAAAAATAGTTTCAATGGATGTTGACGCTATTCCAAAGTTTAATTGAACCCAAGATTTATTAGGTGAATTAATGGCCCAAATCCAAACTCTAGTATTTCAGAATGTCTTTGCTACATAATCAGACTGGTGTGGGTTTTAGGCTTTGATAATTTTAAAAGATCTCCAGTTGATTCTAATGTATAGATAAGTTTGAAAAACATTGAGTTCACATAAGTTTTTAATTGATCTTTTTTATGAAGATCAAAATTTATATTGTCAGTTTTTTGGCTCTAAATGAATATTTTCATATTTTTTCTGCTTTTAATTCAGTAACTACTTAAGATAAAAAAAATGTATAAAACATTCCAAGGAAGCATCTAATGTTGCTATGTATCTTCTAAAATTTTATTTTAGTGTGTGTGTGTGTGTGTGTGTGTGTGTGTGTGTGAGAGAGAGAGAGAGAGAGAGAGAGAGAGAGAAAGAGAATGATGTAGACACACATATTTTGTATAGTATGAAAATTATATAAGCATGATTATATTTATATCCAAATGGTTAGCTTTGAGAAACAAATATCCATATAGCATGAAAATTTTCCAGAAAGCTAGTAGGATTGTACCATTGTATTTTGGCAAGATCATATATATATTCTATTTTTGTAATATCCAGATATTTCAAATTATAAGCACAATTTTTACAAAAAAGTAACTGTGCTTTGGAAAGAAAAGAGAATTTATCTTCAGTAAAAGGATATTTAATTATAACATGTTTAAATTTCCATCATAACATTTACACCAGACAATAGCCTTCTTCTGACTGAAAATAGATAAAATAGAATTCAAAACAGGAAATATCCCATAGCTAGAGACTTGGTGTCTTGTCTACCCTAAACTGATCAGATACACCATCCAGAATATTCACATCTTCTGCAATGGAAAGGAAACTCTAATTCTAATTGTCACCAGAATCAGGAAAAAAAAAGGCAAAATCTATCATGACAGAACATGCAATAAAAGTAGCTTCTAGTCTTAGGAAGAGACTCAAAATAAATTGGGACCCTAAACTTCTAACAAAAAGAGATCTTTTTCTAGGGAAACATATATATATATCAATATTCTCAAATGCCTTGTAATATTTTGTTTCATGAACCATGTTGCTTAAGATATTATGGTATATCATTAGAAACGATGTTGCTATCATTTCAAGTTTTTGGTGAAATTTCAAATCTTCACTATATAGCCATCAATAGAAAAACAATGACAATTTTAAATTTTACCCATCCAAAAGATGGTTTAATTTTAGAAACAACAACAATCAACTAATGAGCAATTATGTAATATAGTACATACTAAAACAATTGGGCTTTGTGGAAAATTAAGGAATACATGCAGTAAGCCAGAGGAATTGGGGACCATACAGAGAAACAGAACTATGAGGAGATACATGTTTCCTAAGGCAAAAGGAAAGTATCTGGATGACTGGGAAATAAATCTATAAACCTATATCTACACATATGCCTGGGAAATAAATCTTATGTGTGCATATATGTAGATTTATTATAAGAAATTGGCCCATGTGATTATGAAGGCTGAGACATTCCACAATCTGCCACCCATAAGCTAGAGACTCAAGAAGGCTGGTATAAATTGAATATGAGAAATTTGATGACATAGATCCAAATCAGAGCCTGAATGCCTGAGAACTAAAAGCCTCAAGGACAGAAGATGATGAATGAAAATCAGGCAAATAAAGAGCTGAAAACATCCTTCCTCTTTCTTTATTTCTACTCAAACCCTCAATAGATTGATTAAGCTCACCCACATAGCTGAAAGAAATCTGCTTTGTTAGATCCACCAATTCAAATGCTAATCTCATGCAGAAATACCATCAGATATGCTCAGAAATCAGGTTTGGCCAAATATTTAGACACTCCCAGACCAGTCATGTCAAGTTAACATATACAATCAACCAGCACAAGCCCACTCCTCATGAACTTGGCATCCATGAGCATCTTATTCTCCATACTTATTCACCAAGGCCATAATTGTGGGTAACATACTACAACTGTCTACATACAATAATAACTCCTTCCTCAGAGGAAGAAGTAAAATTCTCAAGTGATGTTTACTTTTCTTGAGATCCTATACTGTAATGTAAAATTTACATTTACATTTCTCCCTGACATTCCTGAACCTATGATCTTGACTATTGGAGAAAAAGAACGATATATTGAACTTGATTTAAAGCACATGTGGTCCTCGGAAACCTTGTCTTAGCCCTTCAATGTACTGTCATCTAGCTAGTGTTGTAAGTAAATGTTCAAAAGGCCATTCTACCATTCTATCAAATCAGCTCCTTCATGATGGTAAGGATCATGGTTAAGATCAGTGAATTCAAAGAGAATGGGATTGTCACCACACTTCTTTTGTTGAGAAATGAGTTCCTTGATCAAAGTAATCCTCTATGAAATACCATGATAGTGGATATGATGACTGTAAGTCTATGTATGAAGTTTTGACCAAAGCATTGTGTGCAAGGAAGACAAATCTATATCCAGTGTGTCTATTCCAGTAAGGAAGAAACACAGCCACAATGGAGTAATACAGTGTAGTTTGTCTGCCATGAGATAGCTGGCTAGCCACACTGGCAAATTATGCCACATTGGTTTCTACCAATAGAAGATTGGGTCTTAGGTTGTGGCAATAGCCAGACTGGCCTTGGTAAGTGAAAGTCCATGTTATTGAGCCCATGCATAACATCCCTGCCATGTAGACACTTTGTTTATAAATCCAGTGGGTAATGACAAGTATGGCTGGAGAGAGATGATATCCTCAGAATGGGTCATTTTGTCCACTTGATTATAAAAATCTTTGGGCGAACATTCACATGGAACAAAATACCTTCACACTTTTTGTTCATTCAGAGATGTTGATTCACAAACCTCTTCCCCAAATTTCCTTGTAACCAATTTTCCAATCGTATTCCATCCAAGTCTCTGATTATCCTGCCAAATGATTTGCTATGGTCTGAGCATTGGTATGCAATCTTACATCTGGCAATTTTTCCACCCAAGCCAAGTAAACAAGCAGATGCACTGCTTGAAGTTTTGCCCACTCGGAGGATTTCCCTTCAGGGATGCCCCAGAAGAGGGGGATAATGCTGCTACTGTTCACTTTTGAGTAGTGCCTACATATCACACAGAATCATCTGTAAATGAGGCCCGAGTCTTCTCTTACTTTATCAACTGATCATAGAAAACTTTGCATGAGGCTTCAGTTATAGGGTAGGATTAAGAAGGAGTAGGGATGATTGGCATTTGGGCCACTTTTGTAAGTTATACCTTTAGGAGAGGCTTCAATCTTATTACATATATATCACTTCCACTTGATGATGGAATGCTTCTGTGCATATTTAAATTTGTGGAATGTTTAATTAGGTAATATCCACTTTGTGGTGAGAAACCCAGATAATTTGTTGACTTAGTGGCCCATGGTTATGTGTTAAGTTTCTACTAATGCCCATTAACAGGCCAAAAACTGTTTCTCAAAAAGTATTTACCTGTAGATGATAACAGGATCTTGCTTCAAAATCCTAACAGCCTGTACTACTGTATAGGGCCCTGTTTCACATAAAAGGGTGTTATATAGACTCCAAATAGTACCCCTATATGCCACTGATATTTTAGGCAACATTGAATCTGATGGATTCTTGGGGATTGCCCAGAATCCATGCTTCTCTGTGGAAGAGAAGTTTGTATGGTAGCCTAGACCTATTGAAAAGCCTTCTCCTCTTCTAGACCTACTTAAAACTAGTAGCTTTTCAGGTAATTTGTTAAGTAGCCTGGACAACACACCCAAATGAAGGATATATTACCTACAAAACTTAGATGTTTACTAAGTGTTGTTCTTCCTTTTCGTTGTGGGAGAGACTAGATACAACATCTCTTACCTTAGATGGATATTACAACATGCTCCCCTAGGAATTTCAGAAGGAGAGGTCTACAGAATCTTTGTAAAATTTATTTCCCACCCATTTAGCACACAAATGTCTAATAACCCTGAAGTAGTTGCTATTATTTGCTCACTAGGTCCAGTCAGATTAATGTTATCAAGCAATAGACTAGTGTGATATCTTACAGGAGGACAAGTGACTATCATTTCTGCAAACTAAATTATGACAGAGGGATAGAGGGTCGATACACCCCCGTGGTAATACAGTGAAGGTGCATTGTTAGCCTTGCCAGGTGAAAGGAAACTGCTTCTGCTGGTTCTTACATTGATGAAGACAAAGGCACTTGTCAGATTAATAGTTGCATACTAGGCAACTATTAGATATGCTAATTTGCTCAATCAATGAAACCCCAGCAGATATAGTAGCTATAATTGGAGTCACCATCTGCTTAAGTCCATGATAATCTACTGTTATTCTCTATTATGCATTTGTCTCTGCACAGGCCAAATAGTCAAATTAAATGAGGATGTCATCACCTTTGCATCCTTCAAGCCCTTAATAGTGGTACTAACCTTGGCACTCCCTCCAAATATGTATAATTGTTTTAAGTTAACTATTTTCCTAAATAGAAGCAGTATCAGTCTTCTACTTGGGTTTTCCCATCATAATAGCCCTTACTCCATGAGTACATGGAATCAGAATGGGGGGGGGGGGTATGTCTATAGCTGCCTGGTATGTCTATCTCAATTATGCCTTCTGTATCTGAAGGCATCCAAACCACAGGCTAGGGTTGGGATTCACTGGGTCCACTGTGAGATAGACATAAGCAAAAACCCTATTTTCACTTGGCCTTCCTAAACCTGTACTCTAACTGATAAGTAAAAGTGATGTTTAGAGAGCAATGCCCAGTATATCTAAAATACATGATTATTTTTGCCCAATATGCAGATACCTTGGTAAAAGACCAAAAGTTCCTATTGAAGAAGGTTAAGAGAAATATTAGCAGTATAAATTTTTTTGTAGTATCCTGGAAATCTTCCTCAAGATCACTCGGCCTCCCTTCATTCAAGGGGTTTTGAGTCTATAAACTGATTCAAATTGAGGAACTGACTGACAGGCCATGATTTTACATTTCTATAATTTGATATTTTTATAATTTATGTTTTGTTTACTTGACCTATAGTTTTTCTGCTTCTATAGTAAAACTTCAGTAATCTTCCCATCTAACTTCATTTCTGGGAACAGGGAATCTCTAGATAGCTATTGCCATAGGGCCACACAAATTAGATCATTCTGATTGTTGCTTTAGCACTGCCATCCATATGACAACCACATCCTCTTTGTAGTTAGGGCTGCCACTTGGCTGTACTATCCCAGGATCGATTTATTCCCTTTGCTTTTAGGTTTCTCAATTCATCATCTGCAGTTCCCACTATAAGATACGGCCTACAGAGAAGAATGATTGCAATGTTGTTCAAGGATGGTGGGGCTCCCTTAACAATATTATTACAGTATTGGTGAAAATTTGCCTTCTGGACCCTTTCAGTGTGGGTAGGTAGGTATGAAATGAAAACTCCATTTAATATCCCAATGTACCTAAGCCTTTGAATCCTTTCCTCGACATTAAAACCAAAGAAAGGTCAACATTTTCAATTTATTTACTCTGTGCCACCTTTGGGATCATGTTTCAGCCAATTAAACAAACTGTTAAAAGCTTTTCTAACTTCTTGAAATGCAGCATTAAATGCAGAAGCTGTTCTTTGCTTAGTGAGCCTATAGCAATAAATCTGGCCCAATCCAACTTTATGTTCCTTCTACCACTATCCCATATCATTAGTATCCATTCCCAGTACTCCTCATATTTTTATTATTATACATTAGAAAAGTTAGAAAACTCAAGTAGCTCCTTATGATTGTAACACACCTCCTCCACCTCCTCCTGGGTCATACCTGTTCCTTACCTTTAGGGGCATAATTAACTCAAATCTAGTTATAAATCTGGAATCAAAGAGGGGTGGTACAAGTGAGTATTAAAGACATCAGCATTTTTTTGCATAGCAACTACCTCAGGAGAGGCCAGTAATTTTCTGAAGAGGAATGCAGGGTTAATCCATTCAAATAAAGTTGGAAAGGCCATTGAGATTGGAGAAGCTGATACCACTGGGATTGAGAATCCTGTTTCCACTGGGAATGGAAACTGTTTCTGCTGGGATGAGGAGGTCATTTTGCTTGGGAGCCTGCTTTCATGGGGTGGAGAAACCTCTTCCACTTGCACAGAAGACTTAAGAAAATTTATGGGCTCAATTTAGTCAGCTTCATTAGGATTTTCCACACATCCACACCCCAATTTATTGAAGCCCGGTCAATCCCAATGCCCTCAATTTAATGGTAGAGACTCTATAAGCCAAGGAGTTTAACTTATTTTTTAATTTACCCAGTCTCAAGATGAGATATTGCATTTGATTTTCAGCAATCTTAGGCTATGGGAGATTAGTCTCCGTCAGGATTCAGAGAAACCTTCAGTTCATTTATTCTGTGTTTGAACTGGGAATTTGAATCTCTGAGCTCATCCTTTTCTTTCACCACTCTGTCCAGCAACATTAGGAGTAAAAAACCAACCTCATTATAATCATTAGCTTTCCAAAAATATTTTTAATGTCATATACACAGTCACTAAGCTTCTTGCTTCTTAGACATACATAGTTGATTAGAAGTGTCTAATGCAGATGTTTTGCATATTTTTCTTGTCAGATCGTGACAGAATCAATCATTCCTTTTTTTTGCAATTAGGAATAGAGTTACTACCGAAAGCTTTGTCCTTGTCCCCAGTGCCAATCCAATAATGAGGACATGGTTTTGAAAAAAATGAAAGTTTTATTGCTTTGCTAGCAAAGGAGAAACACAGGGACTCCTGTCCAAGAGGCTATGGTTCTCCCCATTCATGGGGAGCAGAAGGTTTTTAAACAGGTGATTTAAAGGCTACATTCCAGATGTTTCCTGTCTCCCTGTCCTGAGCTGTAATTCACTTATTAATTTGGGAGGCACTTCTTTCTTAGATCTTCTGAAACTATTCCTGAAGTCTGAATTAATTCCTTCCTTTGGTGAATGTGTGCTCAAGGACAGAAAACTGCCTAGGATGAGGAAGAAAGGTAATCCTGTTTTTGCTCTCCAGATTACGGAGGGGGAGAATAGATTAGGAAGAGAGAGGAAGAGAAAGAAATATGTCCATTTTAAAAATAGGTCATGCAGTGTGTGATGGCTCATGCCTGTAATCCCAGATGCACTGGAGGCTGAGGCAGGGAGATTGCAAATTCAAAACCAACTTCAGCAATTTAGCAAGGCTCTGAGCAACTCAGTGAGACCCTGTCTTTAAATAAAATATACAAAAAGGGCTGGGGATGTGACTCAGTGGTTAAGCGCCCTTCAATTCAATGCCTGGTACCAAAAAAGAAGGAGGAGGAGGAGGAGGAGGAGGAGGAGGAGGAGAAGAAGAAGAAGAAGAAGAAGAAGAAGAAGAAGAAGAAGAAGAAGAAGAAGAAGTAGTAGTAGTAGTAGTCATCATCATCATCACACCACAGAGTAACAAGGGCACAAGGGCTATATTCAAACCATGAAGTGAACCACTGTTACAGAGTCATTAGTATTAGTATCTATGAATCTAATCAGATTAAAGAGTTAATTCTAGAAACCCCAGAACCAGTTCAGAAAATACATTCTTAAAACTTCTGTTCCTCCAGAAGAACTCCTAATGACAAAATGAGCATCAGTTAGGATTTTCTAGCAAAACAGAACAGGTAGGATATTAGTGTACTATTGCAGCTGCCATCAACATCCTGGAGACCTGCAAAGGCTGGTAGTACATTTCAAATGTCTAAACTTTTGAGAACTAGCAAATCCGGTGATCCATTTTCAGAATACAGGATTTAGCCTTAAGAAAGTCTCTTAAGAAATTTAGCCTTAAGAAAGGCAGCCAGAGGGGAAATACAGCAGAATGGAAAGTTACAAAATAGCACCATAGCCTATGGGTTTCTTTAAATAACCCAATTAGCCATTCTGACCGTCCCAACCTGTATGCAATTATAACCAATTTTAACTATAACCCTTTCTTTTGCCCTCCTCAATTTTAAAATTAACCAATTGTTTAAACTGTAACCCCAAAGCTCCTCCTATCAGAGCAAGGGGCAGTGTTGAATTAGGGGATAAAACCAGGTAGACTGCCTGCCCAAATGTGCTTGCTTTCCAGAATTTGTCTGGTAGCATACCCTTCTGCATAGCTTTGCTGAGCTATGTCTGATTACATGTTCCATTCCTCATGACAATTTCTAAAAGACATGGTATACAATCCAGTCCAAAACTGAAGGCTTGCATTTTGAATCTAATAAAAGGCAACCAAATATTATTCACAGAACTTTTGTACATTTAAAATGTTACCTAATAACTAACATTTTAATCAAATGTATATAAACAGAAATAAAGCATAAATTTTCTTACATTTAGATTTTAAAAACATGACCATATGATCAATGCACACAAAAATGATGGTTATATAGTCCCATCTATCTATTAGTCCTTTCTTTGGCTCTTTTTATTTCTGTCATTATGACAAAGATGTGGTTTTATTGCCTATGTAATCCAATTCAATTTCTGTCTTAATAGACATTAAAGATTGCCTAATAACTTTAAGTCAAATTGGTTCCTTCTAAATGTTTGAAAAAAATATCAGGCACCAGTGGCAAATTTATGCCAGAATCTTAAGTTCTTTAAATATTATCTCTGATATATGTCAGCTAATGTTAAGTTTAAATATGTTAATATATATTGTCATCTATATTTCATATAATGACTCATTCAAAGAGATGTTTTCAGTGAATCATTAGAATTGATTAGTATCAAACAATCCATGTGGGTTAAGCATTTGTGTTTGAGGAAACACACAACAGGCAATCTGCTATACAGGAAGATAAGTCTGAATAATTTCTTCTGCCCTTTTTTTTTTGAGTGCAGAGCTAATGTAATGTATAACAGTCTGCTCTGTCCTATCAGTGATTCATCATTCACTATTTCAGGTACAGAGAGGGCATTAAAATAGAGAAGCATGGTTATATAAATGGCATACAAGGATGGCTTAATATTAAATGGATCCCAAATATTAACAAAAGTGAATTACTGAAATATTTCAGATGTGTCAACTGGTAAACTATTTTAGGGTAAAGACAATGGGAATATACTCTTTTTAAAAATAAGTGCTCTTTTAGCAGCATCTAATATTGTACCTTCATTATTAATACACTAGATAAAATTTATAGTAATTAATAACCTAGTCAAGTACATGTAATGTGTCCTAGTTACCTTATAGTTATCTCTGAAAGCAAAGGTTTTAATTATATTAATTCATACATATTGAATCAAATTGGCTTAAGTCCATTTTTAAAAGAAGAAATAAATTTTCTCTGAAATAACTTATAAAATATTCTTCATAGGGAACTAAATCCAAATAGAATGTTTTTGAAAGTCAAAAGAAGTTAATTACTGGTCCCTTTGAAGCCTTTTGAAAATAGCTTTTTAAAGCTTGCCAGATAAGCAGCAGCTTGCCCAAAAGGGGAATGCAGAAATTATTCATAAAATGGCATTTTACCTCTAGGAATCTTTCCTGGAAATTAAAAGCTGTTTGGAGAAATTAAAAGGCTTTGGGGAAATGGGTTATAAATTATAAGCATCTTAGATTATGAGGTAAGATGTAAGGTCATTTACCATTTAAAATGAAGAAATAGTTTTGGAAAAGGACTAAAGGAGGCTGGATCAGGATATACTAAATAGTTACACCTCAACTCTTACAGGAAATTAGTACTTACATTTTAAATGTAATATTATATTTAAATCTGTTTCAGTATATTCATTTGTAATTATATATTTATGTTTGTATTGTTTCCATGTCTATGTTTATGTTCATTTTTAAGGTAAAAGCAATTTCTACATTGAAAAATAAGAAAGTTAAAATCATGGGTCTAGAAATGGTAAATAATTCTTGAAAGGCATGAGGTAAGATTGATAAGAACAAGAGAAGCACATAGAAACACTTAAGTAGGGGCTAATGGAGGAAGACTGTAATGTGGATCTCCTGGACATAAAGCAAAAGGCAGCTGTTTAAATACCCTACAGAACAACAGAGCAGCAGACTCTGGCGGGAGCTTACTCACAGATGGGAAAGAGTATGAGGCAAGTTTCCATTTTCTATGGCTGTAATCTGTAAGATTATAAGAGGACATAATCAGCTGTAGAATAATAATAGAAGGATTTGATTCTCTTTTAGAACAAAATCCTTTATTCATGGGAAAAAGAAAAAAAATAAATCTGCCAGCTAGAGGGCACTAGGAAAAACCAACTGCAACAGGGAGAAATCAGAAGCAGAGATGCATGGGGGAGGGGCAGAAAACTGTCCTGAGGGGCAAACCACAGCTGAAGGCGGGTAAGAGCAACTGTGAAGGCCACAATGCTAAAATTTAGGGCCATAGGGATTACCTAAGACTAAAGCAGAAACAGCAAACTGTCATAAAACACCCTCGCTATGCTATTAATAACTAGTCTAACAAATGCAATGGCAGAGTCCTCTTGAGATAACAGCAAGAAGTAGATCTCATGGAGGTACAGGGCAAAAAGGAAGACTGAAAGCTGAAAATGGAGCTGACATTGAGAAATGGTAAAGTGGCCCACATCATAACCCACCAGAAAACTGGCCTTATTCTAAACTAAAAGCATTGCTGCAAGAATTTGAAGTCTGTGACACCTTTCGGTAACTATAGCAACAGCAAATCCCAAGCCCTATCCAGCCCTTGACAAACACCAATACTATACTGAAGACCTAACAAAAGGAAAGGCAAACCCATTTCACTATGTCTAATGAAAATGCCTTTCAAAAAATAATAAAAAGTGAAATAAAGACTTTCTCAGAACAACAAAAATGGAAAGAATTCATTTCCAGCAGACATGCGTATTAAGAAATAGTAAATGAAGCTCTTCAGGCAGAAGGAATGCAGAGCCACAGAACACAAAGAAAAACAATGGAATAAATAAAAGTAAAAATTAAATAAATAAAAAATAAACTTTGTTCTTATTTTTTAATTGCTCTAAAAGATAACTGTATCAGTAAAAATAATATAAAGGATATTTAAAGCATATATGGAAGTAAAATGTTTGGCAACCATAATACAAAGACTGGAGAGAAGGAATTGAGAATTTACTGTTGTAAGTTGCTAATATGTAAAGTATTACATTATTTGAAGGCAGAAGGATTAATTAAAGATGTATATTATTAGACCATAAGGCAACCACTAAAAATTTTACAATTTTATCTACTAAGTGATCTAATTGACATTTAAAGAGCACACTCCCCAATAGCAGAAGATATACATTTTTTGAAATGCACATGAAATAGTCATCAACAATATATTACATTCTGAGCCATAAAACATATCTCGACACATTTTAAAAAATACAAAGTATACACTCAATAACATATAAGCTAGGTATTAATTACAAAAAACTATTTGGAAAAGCTCCTGAATAATTTGAAGTTAAATGTCACACTTTAAAATCCTTGCAATGTATTCCATTTTTAACTAAGGAAATGAAAATGTAACATGTGAAAATTTTTAGGACGTAGCCACAAGAATGTGTAAGGTAAAATGTAAAGCATTAGGTGCTTGAATAAGGAAAGTCTCAAATCAGTAATCTATGCTTCCACAATAAGAAACTTGATAAACCAAAGCAAGTTAAACCCAAGTAAACAAAAAGATCAACAACTATGAAGATAACAGAAGAAACCATGGCAGTATGGTATTGGTGAAAAGATAAATACATCTATCAATGTGTGCAAAATAGGGAGTCAAGACTAAAATCTCCAGCCAGCAGGGTGGGTGGTACAAGCCTGTAATCCTAGCACTTATGGAGGCTGAGACAGGAGAATCACAAGTTCAAAGCCAGCCTCAGCAATGGTGAGGTGCTAAGCAACTCAGTGAGACCCTGTCTCTACATAAAACAAAAAATAGGGCTGGGGATGTGGCTCAGTGGTTGAGTGCCCCTAAGTTCAATCTCCAGTAAAAAAAAAAAAAGAAAGACTAAATCTCCATTATCAAGTGATATCTTTAGAAGGTGCAAAGACAAGTTAATGGAGAAAGGATAGTCTAGGATGATCCAAGACTATGCTTCTGAAAATGCTTCTTGGAAATTTGGACACTAATTTACAAAATCATAAACTTTATAGAAAAAAATTAATTTAAAACATGCTACAACCATAAATGAAAAGCATAAATTATGAAATATCTAGAAAATTCATAATAGAAAAACTTTGTGACACTGACTTTGAAGGAAAAGAGATTTTAGATACAACACTGAGCTTATGACTCAATATAAATTGTACTTTCCATCTCTGAAAGATATCATTAAGAAAAAGCACAGAATGGACAAAAATACTTGTAAACTCATACCTTTGTGTTATACAATTTGTATCTAGAAATTATAAAGAAATCTCACAATTCAATAAGAAGATAAAATATGAAGTTAAAACTATAAGCAGAGAGACTATCAAAAATGATATATGATAACAAGTAAGAATTTTAAAATATTCTCAACTTCATTATCTAAAACTAATTAAAAATACAAGATTCCATATGCTCCAGAGTTCCTGCGGATGGGTAAGAGCTGCAGAGGGCCCAAATCCACCCTCAGGAAACTCCATGGGTGTCCAGCCTAAAGGAGACCAGAGACTGCTAGCCGCTAGCCACAGGGGAGCCCACACTCAGAATAAGAGTCCCTGCAGAAACTCCAGCTTGAGTAGGCCCCACCCATGTGAGGCCTGGGCCCAGCCCAGTTCCACTCCAGAGTTACTGGAGACCTGCAGGAACTGCAGAGGGCCAAAATCTGCCCTCAGGAAACTCCATGTGTGTCCAGCCAAGGATTGACCAGAGACTGATAGCTACCAGCCACAGGGGAATGGATATCAAGGGTAAGAATCGCCCGCAGAAACCCCAGTGGAGACGGCCCCACCAAAGTGGAGCCTGGCCCAGCCCAATTCTGCTCCAGAATTCCTGGGGACAGGTGAGAGAGAAGATCCAAAACCACCCCCAGAGAATGCCAGGGATGCCCACCTGAAGGCAGACCAGGGCCTGTTAGCCTCCAGCCCCAGGGAAGCTCATACCCATTGTAATGGTCACACACAGACTCTCCTGCTTGTGGCTCTGCCCAAGTGAGACCTGGGCCCACCCCCAGTTCTGCTCCAGAGACCCTGCTCACCAGTAGGAGCATAAGAGAGGGGCAAAACATCCCTCAGGGACCGCCATAGGAGCCCAGCCAAGGCCACTCCCACTGCCCTCTAGAGTTACATCCACTACCTCTGCCACCAACTTTAGTGCCAATCTGGGGACACTGGGGGAACAGAGGTAGCTCCAAGGTGAGACACAGGTAATCTGGACTGTCAACACAAGATTATAGGATAGAAGCTGTAATACTTCAGATCGGTATTTCAAGAAAGGAAGATACACAATCAACATGAGAAAACAAGGGAAGAAAGTGCCCCAAATAAACCTTGATACCACTGTAACAGAATCCATTGACAACACAGTTGATAAAATGTCAGAGAAAGAATTCAGAATGCAAATAATTAACATGATCAGCGAATTAAAGAATGATATAAGTAAGCAATTACAGGCAAAAACTGATCAATCCAACAAAGAAATAGGAGAGCAAATAAAGGCAACCATTGATCATTCTAACAAAGAGATAAGAGAGCAATTACAAGTAGCAAAAGATTACTTTAAGAAAGAGCTAGAGATCATGAAAAAAAATCAGAAATTCTTGAAATGAAGGAAACAATAAACCAAATTAAAAATTCAATAGAAAGCATCACCAGTAGACTAGATCACCTGGAAGACAGAACCTTGGATAATGAAGACAAGATATACAATCCTGAAAATAAACTTGACCATACAGGGAAGATGGTAAAAAATTATGAACAGAACATACAAGAAATATGGGACAACATCAAAAGACCAAATCTAAGATTTATTGAGAGAGAAGAAGGCGCAGAATTTCAAACCAAAGGAATGCAAAATCTCTTCAATGAAATAATATCAGAAAATTTCCCAAATATGAAAAATGAAGTGGAAAATCAAATACAAGAGATTTATAGAACACCAAGTGTACAAAATTTCAACAGATCTACACCAAGGCACATTATAATGAAAATGCCCAACATACAGAATAAAGACAGAATTTTAAAGGCCACAAGAGAGAGAAACCAGATTACATATAAGGGGAGACCAATTCGGATCTCAGCAGATTTTTCAAGCCAGACTCTAAAAGCCAGGAGATCATGGAATAACATATTCCAAGCTCTGAAAGAAAATGGATGCCAACCAAGATTCCTATATCCAGCAAAATTGAGCTTCAGATTTGATGATGAAATAAAAACCTTCCATGATAAACAAAAGTTAAAAGAATTTACAGCAAGAAAGCCTGCACTACACAGCATTCTTGGCAAAATATTCCATGAGGAGGAAATAATAACCAACAATGAAAATTTACAAACAGAGGAACTACACTAGAGGAAAGACCATTCAAAAGAGAAAACAACTCACAGTAAAAACCAAAAACAAACCAAAATGACTGGAATTACAAATCATATATCAATAATAACCCTGAATGTAAATGGCCTAAATGCACCAATTAAAAAACATAGACTGACAGACTGGATTAAAAAAAAAAAAGACCCAACAATATGCTGTCTTCAAGAGACTCATCTCACAGGAAAAGACATCCACAGACTGAAAGTGAAAGGGTGGGAAAAGACATATCACTCACATGGACCCCACAAACAAACAGGAGTTTCCATCCTCATTTCAAATAAAGTGAACTTCAAACCAAAGATGGTGAAAAGAGATAAAGAAGGTCATTTCATACTTCTTAAGGGAATCATACATCAACAAGACATAACAATCATAAATATCTATGCCCCAAATAATGGGGCTTCTACGTATATCAAACAAATCCTTCTCAAATACAAGAATCAAATAGACCACAATAATACTTGGAGACTTTAACACAGCTCTCTCACCATTGGATGGATCGCCCAAACAAAAACTTATTAAAGAAGCCATAGATCTCAATGAAACTATCAATAATTTAGACTGAACAGACATATATACAGTGTTTCATCCATCAACAAGTGAATACACTTTTTTCTCAGCAGCACATGGATTCTTTTCCAAAATAGATCATATCTTATGTCACAAAGCCAGTCTTAGCAAATACAAAAAAATAAAGATACTACCCTGCATCCTATCTGACCACAATGGAACAAAATTAGAAATCAATGACAGATTAAGAAATAGAAACTACTCCAAAATCTGGAGACTAAATAATACAGTATTGAATGACACATAGATAATAGAAGATATCAGGGAGGAGATAAAAAAAATTCTTAGAGGTAAATGAAAACTCTGATACAACATATCAAAATGTCTGGGATGCCATGAAGGCAGTGCTAAAAGGAAAGTTTATTGCACTGAGCTCATTCATTAGAAGAAGTAAAAATCAACAAATAAATAAATTGACTCTTTGTCACAAAGCCTTAGAAAAGGAAGAACAAATCAACACCAAAAGAAGTAGAAGACAGGAAATAATCAAAATCAGGGCTGAAATCAATGAAATTGAAATAAAAGAAATAATTCAAAAAATTGACAAAACAAAAAGCTGGTTCTTTGAAAAAATAAACAAATTTGAGAAGCCCTTAGCCACCCTAATGAAAAGGAGGAGGGAGAAAACCCAAATTACTAAAATTTGAGATGAAAAAGGAAATATCATGACAGACACTACTGAAATACAGAGAATAATTAGACACTATTTTGAAAATTTATACTCCAGTAAAAGAAAAAACCCTGAAGACACTGACAAATTTCTAGAGGTATATGGCCTACCCAGACTGTACCAAGAGGACATACACAACTTAAACAGATCAATTTCAAGCAAGGAAATAGAAGATGCCATCAAGAGCCTGCAAACCAAGAAAAAGCCCAGGTCCAGATGGATTCTCAGCTGAGTTCTATAAGACCTTCAAAGAAGAATTAATACTAATACTTCTCAAACTATTTTGTAAAATAGAAAAGGAGGAAACCCTTCCAATCTCATTGTATGAGGCAAGTATCACCCTGATTCCAAAACCAGAGACACATCA
Organism: Geosciurus inauris; assembly: GCA_004024805.1. Classification (NCBI taxonomy): domain Eukaryota; kingdom Metazoa; phylum Chordata; class Mammalia; order Rodentia; family Sciuridae; genus Geosciurus; species Geosciurus inauris. The sequence continues at coordinate 2,411 of PVHX01012218.1, read as the reverse complement.
AAGAAAGAAAACTTCAGACCAATATCCCTGATAAACATAGATGCAAAAATTCTTAATTCTGGCAAATCGCATACAAAAAATATCAAAAAAGTTGTGCATCATGATCAAGTGGGGTTCATTCCAGGGATGCAAGGTGGGTTCAACATACAGAACTCAATAAATGTAATACCTCACATCAATAGACTTGAAGATAAGAGTCATATGATTTATCAATTGATGCAGACAAAGCATTTGACAAAATACAGCACCCTTTTATGTTCAAAACACTAGAAAAACTTGGGATAGTAGGAACATACCTCAACTTTGTAAAAGCTATCTATGCTAAACCCAAGGTCACCATCATCTTAAATGGAGAAAAATTGGAAATATTCCCTCTGAAAACAGGAACTAGACAGGGATGCCCTCTCTCACCACTGCTATTCAACACAGACCTTGAAACACTAGCCAGAGCAATTAGACAGATGAAAGAAATTAAAGGGATACGAATAGGAAAAGCAAAACTCAAACTATCATTATTTGCAGATGACATGATTCTATACTTAGAGGATCCAAAAAATTCTACCAGAAAACTTCTAGAATTTAATAAATTAATAAATGATTTTAGCAAAGTAGCAGGATATAAAATCAACACCCATAAATCAATTACATTTCTATACATCAGTGATAAACCCTCTGAAAGAGAAATTAGGAAAACTATCCCATTCACAATAGCCTCAAAAACAATAAAATACTTGGGAATCAATTTAACAAAAAAGGTGAAAAACCTCTACAATGCAAACTACAAAACACTGAAGAAAGAAATTGAAGAAGACTTTAGAAGATGGAAAAATCTCCCATGCTCCTGGATAGGCAGAATCAATATTGTCAAAATGGCCATAGTACTCAAAGCGCTATATAGATTCAGTGCAATTCCAATTATAATCCCAATGTCATTCCTGATAGAAATAGAAAAGGCAATTGTGAAATTCATTTGGAAAAATAAGAGACCCAGAATAGCCAAAGCAATCCTTAGCAAGAAGAGTGAAGCAGGAGGCATCACAATACCAGACCTTAAATTATACTACAAAGCTATAGTAACAAAAACAGCATGGTATTGGCACCAAAATATATGTATAGACCAATAGTATAGAATAGAAGACACAGAAATGAACCCACTTACATACAGTTACCTTATACTAGACAAAGGAGCCAAACATGTACACTGGAGAAAAGATAGCCTCTTCAACAAATGGTGCTGAGAAAACTGGAAATCCATATACAGCAAAATGAAAGTAAACCATTTGACCCAGCTATCCCACTCCTGGGCCTATACCCAGAAGACTTAAAAACAGCATACCACAGTGATGCAGCCACTTCAATGTTTATAGCAGCTCAATTCACAATAGCTAAACTGTGGAACCAACCTAGATGCCCTTCAATAGATGAATGGATAAAGAAACTGTGGTATATATACACAATGGAATATTACTCAGTGATAAGAGAATAAAATTATGGCATTTGCAGGTAAATGGATGGAGTTGAAGAATATCATGCTAAGTGAAGTAAGCCAGTCTCAGAAAACCAAATGTCAAATGTACTCATTATGGATGCTGATCCATAATGTGGGGAAGGACATGGGAACAATAGAGGAACTCTGTTTACAGAGGTGTAAGGGGGGAGGGATCATGGACGGTAAAAGTGGTAGAATATGATGGCCATCATAGCCCTAGCTTTATGCATGACTGCATGTATGTTGTGATTCTGTATCACTTACAACCAGAGCAATGAAATGTTATCTTCCATCTGTATACAATGAATCAAATTGCACTCTGATATCATATCAAAAAATTTAAAAAATAAAATAGTATTTCAGAAATCAAACTACAAACTATAAAATGTTATGAAAATGTAAAATATTAGAATTTAAAAGTTTGAATACAAATAATGACTACAACCATACTCTCTAAATAAATTGTCCCTTTTGTTCTGAAAAAAAAATACAAGATACCACTAGATGTGGTATCCAATGCCTTGTAATCCTATCAATTCAGGAGGCCAAGGCAAGAGGATTATAAATTCAAGGCCAGCCTCATCAACTTAGTGAGAGCCTGTTTCAAAATAAAAAATAGAAAGGTTTGGGGATGTGGGTCACATCCCAGGTTTGATCCCTAGTACCCCCCCCCCCCCAAAAAAAAGTACAAGATATCATTATACAGTGAATTTTTAGATGCTTATCCATAATGTGGGAAAGGACATGGGAACAAAGGTGGATCTCCGTTCACAGGGGTGTAAGGGGGGAGGGAGCATGGGGACAGCAAGGGTGATGGAATATGATGGACATCATAGCCCTAACTTTATGTATGACTGCATATATGATGTGATTCTATACAACTTACAACTAGAGAATTGATATGTTATCCTCTATCTATGTA
>PVHX01012217.1:46332-60415 GCA_004024805.1 Geosciurus inauris | reverse complement strand
TGCTGAGGATCGAGCCCAGTGCCTCACGCATGCTGGGAAGCGCTCTACCACTGAGCTACAGCCCCAGCCCTATATGTTTCTTTCTTTCTTTTTTTTTTTTAATATTTATTTTTTAGTTGTAGGTGGACACAATAGCTTTATTTTATTTTTATGTGGTGCTGAGGATCGAACCCAGTGCCTCCCGCATGCTAGGCGAGCATGCTACCACTACGCCATAACCCCAGCCCCCTATGTGTTTCTTTTAATAAGGTTAAAATGTTCTAAACTATTCCCCAGTTGTTACTGGTCTCCTCATCCCAACTCACCAACCGCTGAGTGAAATAGATGCTCCAGGAAATAAACAATGTGGCTCTTTGCAGGCTGCTGTCACACAGCCAAGAACCGGGAGTGCGGCCCAGTTTGAGAAGCAGGTCTTGAAAGGAGCGGCTTGAGCAGGAGGAGGGTCATGCACCACTTGGATCCCACTTGTGAAACCATCTCTAAAGGAATTGCTCCCAAAGGACAAACATCTGAAGAACTTCCCACCAGACATAGTCCTCCCAAGCCCTCATTCCTGTTCCTTGGCAAGAGCATTTGGCATTGTTTATGGATATACATTCTCAATCCAGAGATCCAGAGACAACCAAAGAAAAACAGGAGATCCCATCAGCACTGCCCACCCCCATCATGGCACCCCAAGGCAGCTCTGCAAATCCTGTACTGACTGAGCCCCACTGAAAAGAGCGGGTTTTGAAAACTCTCACATGCCATTTGCTGTTTCCTGACGGGCAGCTGGGTTGGCCTATGAGGCTCTGGGTGGGTCAGAGGCTCCTAGTGCTGGCTTTGGCCTCCCACTTGGGCCATGCTTTCTTAATCTTTTGCTGAGTCTCTCAAGTTCCCTTCTCTTCAGCCATACAGAGGTGGAACCCCTTTGCCCTCCCTTGGGAGCAATTCACTCTGAGAAGCAGAGGACCCATGCAGGTAGTAGAACCCAGAGTCCTACTCTATCTTGTCCTTCAGCAGAAATTCTCAGCTGGTGCATCCCTGGACTGTGAATACCACATGGGGATCCAAGGTACCAAGGCACCCAGGACCAGGCAAGGGACGGCAGCTATTGGATTGTCTGCTTTCATCCCGGCAATCCCCAACTCTGGCCACTCTTGAGCTGCTTCCTCCACCTTCTCCCCATTCTGCTCTCAATCTGAAACAATCCTATCCTCTGCCAGACCACCAGCCCCACCCCTTTCCTGGCTAAATCCATTCACCCCTCCAATCTCACTTTAAATGTCACTCCTCGGGCAGACTTTCCCAATACCCAGTGCATCGTAGCATGTGCCTGCTTTCCTAGCCCCCTGTACTTCTCCACAATACCATTTGCCATTTATAAATACTGAGGGTTTTTTTTTTTTTTTTAATCTTTATTTAGTGTTGCCATCTCCCTTAGATGGCTCGTGGGTGCTGTTGGTGCTGCTGGTTCAGGGGCCAATTTGAGAACAAAGTCTATAAGAGGGAAAAGTGGGAGCGGATTAGATGGGGACACGCAATGGTAAATCTAGAGCCAGCAAGCATGGCTGGAGCCAAGGCACGGGGGGAGGTGAGAGCAGAAGAGACCTTGACTCCAGCCAGGAGTGGGGAACGTTCTGTGCTGTAATGGAAAGCACGAGAGGGTTTGAAGAGGGAATGGGGCATGATGGAACCTGCGTTTCAGATGAGCCGCTCTGACCGCAGTGAGAAGTTGTGCCAGGGGTCAGGGACAGAATAGGTCCCACTAGCAAGGGAAGCACTCCAACAACTGAGTAGAGACACCCAGCACAGGCTGAACCCAGGTGGGGCAAGGGGATGGACGGGAGGAACTGCATGTGACAGACGCCACAGGAGCAGAACTCATGTCTTTAAATCAAAGATACAGTACTCTTTACAGGTGCTAAAAATGTCTCGCCCATTCCATGCACCAGAGAGACATGCACAGACTGCAGGCAGACATGAACTCAGCTGCACACCATCCCAGTACTGTCTTAAACAAACCACCCTTAGAAATGGCCCAGCAACCACTTCTTCCAAAGCAGCCACACTGTCTTGATGGCCAGCCAGCTTTCTCCTCCCTTTGCAGATTAAGTGTCTGCATCCAGAGAGCGGAAGTGCCTTGGCCAGGGCCCCACGGCCAGTCCTAAAACCAAGAACTCCTGGCCACTAAGCTGTGCCTCTTTGAGCAGAGAAAATGAAGATGTGCAGGGATAACTGATATCAGCCCACACTTGCATGTATTCAACAAGACAGAACGATTCCACTTCTCAAACTGGAAGCTCATGTCCAGAGACCGGGAGACCCTGAAAGGGAGCCATCTACTATAGACAGTTTAACCTGAATAAAATTAGAAAATGTGTCACATGGAAAATCTCTGCAGCGAGAAATGGTTTCTTTTTTTGTCCCCCTTTTTTCTTTCTGTGGGAGAGTGAGTAATTTGGCATTTTAACTAGACAGGGCAGCTGGATCCTCTGTTTTGTACCAAATATACACAGTTGTTGGGCAGTTTTATGTCCCAAGTCAAGAATGGGCAGCCACTGAGGGACGTGTTCAGAGCAGGATGACCAGGGCTGAGCATCGCTGAGTTGAATCACTCAGCCATGAAATTCAGCAAATGGAACTCAGATGTTCTAGAACGTTCTTGCTAATAATGATGTTTAGGGTTCACCTTCTCTGGCCTCTTTGTTTCCCAGATAGAGAAACTGAGGCCAGAGAGTTATACAAATTTGTCCAAAGCAGAAGATGAGAAAGGAAAGTATCAAAACACAGACTCCATATGAGTTTCCCCTGTGTCCTTCTCTGTGGCCACCACATGATGGTGGTGGGCAGCAGGCAGGGCAGGGGCGGGGGCAGGCTCTCCTTGGCTGGTGGTGACCTGAAGGTAGCAGGGTTATTCCTTCAATAAGCATTGTCTGACTACAGCCCATAGGCTGGGCACAGTGCTAGGTGCTGGGGATACGGAGAATAGTGAATCTGGATCCCCAAGGAGTTCCTCCCCACCCTCCAGCCACTCCAAATGCTCTGCTGGTGTGAGATCAGGGTGTAGGGGGATGTTCCGAGACAGGCCAGAACACCATTTGTGGGACTTCCAAGGGCCTCAAGTGCTGCCTCGAGAGCTGTCTTCATGGTTGATTGCTGCCATAGTAAATGAGCACAAACTCCGTTGCTTAGATGAACACAGATTTATTGTCTTACAGTTTTGGAGGCTGGAAGTCCAACACAGGTCTTCCTGGGATAAAAATCAAGATGTCAACAGACTGCGCTTTCTGGAAGCATGAAAGGAAAAATCTGTTCCCTTGCTTTTTCCAGCTTCTAGAGCCTGCCCTCACCCCTCGGCTCCTGGCCCCTCTGCCAACTTCAAAGCCAGCTGGTCAAGTCCTTCTCATGTTGCACTGCCCAACCTCTTCTGCCTCCCTCTTCCACTTGGAGGACCCTGGAGATTGCATTGAGCTCAACCTGATAATCCAGGGAAATTCTTCCTTTAGAGTTCAGCTGACTGTCAACCTTTAGTCCATCTGTAACTCCACTTCCCTTTTGCCATGTAGCTTGATGTGGTCACAGGTACTGGGCGTTGGGATGCAGGCAGACACCTTGGAAGGCCATTACTCTGCCTAACACAGGTGCTTATCATGGGAAGGGTTTCAAGCAGGGGCAACATTACCAGAGCTAGTTCAAACATCAACGTGCATGCGAATCCCCAGGGAACTCGTGAAAACGCAGATTTTGATTTACTGGGTCTGGGTGGGGCTGGGGGTGAGGCTGGAGATGCTGCATTTCTATTGCGTTCCCAAGTGATGCTGATGCTGCTGGTCCATAGACCACAACCGAATGGTAAGAAGGTAAAGATGACCGAGGCTACACTGCGGGGGCTCGGTTGTACAGTGGAGAGAACAGAGTCCAGGACACAGACCTGCAAGCTGTTGTCAAATTGTAACTGGACTTCACTTAACAGGGCTGTTGTTAGTTAGATATATCAATCAAATGCACACACATATGTTGTATATCTATATATATGTATATATATACATATGATATATATGCATATATATGAAACATATACATACATGTAACTGAATTATATGTTTAAAATGTAGAAAGTACTATATCATTATTAGCACAAATCATATTCATGGTATTTTCTTAGGTCTACGTGAAGCTCTCTGGGCACCACAGCAGTGGTCTGGGTGTCAGGACATCTAGCTCTAAGTCTGGCTCTGCTGCCAACTTGCACCATGACCTTGAGCTAGTCACTGTCCCTCTCTGGATAATCAAGGTAGGAGACTGCTGCCTGAGGTAGAGAAGCAGCTGGCTGAGCCAATTTCAAGAGTTAAGTGTATGATGTTAGTCGGGCGCGGTGGCACAAGCCTGTAATCCCAGCACTTAGGGAGACTGAGACAGGAGAATCACAAGTTCAAAGCCAGCCTCAGCAACTGCGAGGCACTAAGCAACTCAGTGAGACCCTGTCTCTACATAAAACACAAAATAGGGCTGGGATGTGGCTCAGTGGTTGAGTACCCCTGAGTTCAATCTCCAGTACAAAAAAAAAAAAAGAAGAAGAAGAAGAAGAAGAAGTATACGATGTTGTTGAAACTGCCTGAATTTTAGATTCAGCCTGCTGTCCGTTGGGATCTCTGCCCCTCTGTTCCACTGGATACAATGATTCTAACTTCCCACATGGGAAAAGCTAACCTTATTTATTTATTTATTTGCAGGAAACATGCTCTAATTCCCAATGTATCTGTTGGACAAGCCCCTGTTCCCACCTGCTCTGTGCCCACCATCAGTCACCATGGTGTATGGCTGCAGGGTGGTCTTCCAGTGGGGCTGGAATCATACATAGACTGCCACGGCCGAGGGTTCATAATGCTGGGTTTTCACTAAGATCTCCACAGACCCTGGCTTTGAATGATTCATTCATAAACGTATTCAAATGCTCATTGTGTCCATTTGGTGCCATGTCAGATGCTGGGGAAACATGGATAAATAAAACAGGGCTCCTGCCCTGAAGGAACCCACAACGATGTGAGCTCAGGGAAGTAACAAAGCATTAAACTGGTCTCCGACTCCCCATCATGTCGGCTCAGGAACAAACTTCCCCAACAAAACTCCTGAAGCACAAGAAATAAAATCAACAATCAATAAATGGGATGGTGTACGACTAAAAAGCTTCTTCACAGCAAAGAAACAATCAAGAATGTGAAGAGAGAGCCTACAGAACGGGAGGAAGTCTTTGCCACCTGCACCTCAGATAGAGCATCAATCTCCAGGATATATAAAGAACTCAAAACACTTAACAACAACAACAACAAACCCAATCAATAAAAGGGCAAAGAAACTGAACAGACACTTCACAGATGAAGAAATATGAATAATCAACAAATATATGAAAAAATGTTCAACATCTTTAGTAATTACAGAAATTCAAATCAAAACTATCCTGAGATTCCATCTCACTGCAGTCAGAATGGCAGTTATCAAGAATACAAGTAACAATAAATGTTAGCAAGAATGTGGGGGGAAAAGGTACACTCAGACATTGCTGGTGGGACTGCAAATTGCTACAACTGCTTTTCCACTCTGGAAAGCAGTATGAAGATTCCTCAGAAAACTTAGAATGGAACCGTCTTTTGACTGAGTTATCCCACTCTTCAGTGTACACCCGAAGGACTTAAAATCAGCATATTACAGTGATGCAGCCACATCAATGTTTATAGTAGCTCGATTCACAATAGCTAAGCTATGGAACCAACCTATGTGCCCTTTAACAGATAAGTGGATAAAGAAAATGTGTTACATATACACATTGGAATATTACTCAGCCATAAAGAAGAATGAAATTATGGCATTTGCCAGTAAATGGATGGAACTGGAGACTATCATGCTAAGTGAAATAAGGCAATTCCAAAAAACAAAGGTTGACTGTTCTCTCTGATATGCGGATGCTAGCACACAATGGGGGTGGGGAATAGAAGTTCATTGAATTAGACAAAGGGGAAATAAAGGGTAGGGAGAATGGGAATAGGAAAGACAGTAGAATGAACTGGATATAACTTTCCTATGTTCACATATGAGTACACAACCAATGTAACTCCAGATCATGTACAACCTCAAGAATGGGAAGTTATACTCTATGTTTGTATAACATGTCAAAATACACTCTACTGCCATGTTTATCTAAAAAGAACAAATAAAAAATTTTTTAAAAAACTAGTCACCAATGGCAAGCCTCACACTTGTCTTACCAATCCTCACAAATAGGAAATACTGACCTGATTTACAACTAAGAAGAAAAGGATAAGAGAGGTAACTGGTCCCAGATCACTCACAGAGAAATAGCAGAGCAGAGATCTGAACCCAGGACTCTAAATCCCAGAGCTCGTGGGCATGAGCCATATTCCTAAAACCTGTCCCTGGGGGCCAGCTCTCCCACCCGTGTTGGGACGGGGATGAGCACGTTCCACCTCTGGGACTCAGGACCACCACCTTTAAGAGGAAGCCTTTGGACTGGACTGGGTTGTTCTCAACACTACTGCACCTTAGAATTGAGCTTTTAAAACCCACAGGGGCAGGATTTCACCTTGGGTGTGTGACGATTCCCGAGGAGGAGAGCACGAGCATTGCCTCCTTCGGATTCCCAAGGTGTTTCTAGGACGACAACCACCAAGGTTCCTGGGACTGAGCTCTCACATTCTAATTTCCTGAGAAAAGCCTCATTCTTGCCACCCTCACCACAAGGTGCACACAAAATGAATGGAAAGGGGTTCAGGGAGGAAGACTCCGCAGGTCCATTCCACCAAGGCCACAGGGTGGAAGGGCCATGCAGGGATGTCCCTTTCACTCTTGCCATTTTCTCCTGAGTTAGAGAAGTAGCAGCCATGAAGGAGACCCTCTCAGAGGCGAAGGAGATGCTCTCAGAGGCTGTGGCCTCTGTCAAGGTCCCGACGAAGACTTGAAGATGACATGCTCTAGACCCAAAACATCTTTAACAAATTTGCACTAGGAAATACTTATGGTCACAGTCAAATACAGAGCCATAAGAATATGGTCATCACGGTAGGATTTACAACAGTGAACGAGGAGAAATGATCAACGTGTCTCAAAGAGGACTCATTGAGTTACGGGATAAGCATACAATGCAATACTATTTCAGTTTCAAAGAATATTGGAGAAAATTATCTAATGTTCCAGAGGAAGTGTCTAGATGATTGATAAGGGGAAAAATCAATCAAGGTATAGTGTACAGAATGATCTATTCATCTTCTAATATATGTGCATACGTAGACCTGGAAAATAAACTTGGAAGACGTTTCACCAAATGCTAGCAGGGTTTATTACCGAGGTATAGGATAATATGTAATCTTTTCAAAGTCCTTTATTTTTTACCCTCGGTTTTTTATAGTTCTTGTGCATTAGTTTTACTATAAAAATTTTTAATGTTATTTAAAAAATAAATCTCCTCCTTTGAAAGCTGCTTATGTCCTAACATCTTCCTCATCTGGGGTGGAAATGGATGTCCCTACCCGAGCAGCACCCAGGCCTGCATGCACACTTGGGACAAGCTCTGCTGCTGGGTTGTAAGTCTGTCCAGGATGGGTACTAGGTCCAGAGCAGCTTGTGAGCCACCAAGGGAGCCCCAGAGAGAGCAGGCAGCCAGGAAATATGGAAGGAAGATAGATGTCTATGAAAGCGATCACACCACAGAAGAAGACAGAGCATTTTGAAGAAGTTCTCTTTAGGAGGAGCCTAGTGGCAAAAGACCTTCTAGTTAGTGTGGGCTGGGGCTTTTAAGCTGGGCCACATTTGAGCCCCTCAGCAATGAAAGCGATGACTCTTACAGAGGCCTAAGGCCAAGCTGCTCGCTGCAAGTCAGACTCTGGCCACATTCTACAAATTCAGAACGGGGCTCTCTAACCTTTGAAGTCAGAGGGTTCTGGTCATTTGAGAGAGATACTAGGGCCCTCGGAGAGTCTTCTGCCCTGTCCAATTCACTAAATCACCCATGGCATGCAAAGCATGAGAACTGGATTGAACTGGATTAGTTTGGCTTGGGTTGAGTTGGCTTGGGCTGAGTTGAATTGGGTTCAGTTGAGTTGAGCTGGGTTCAGTTGGGCTGAGTTGGTTAGGGTTGGGCTGAGTTGAGTTAAACTGGTTTGAGTTGAGTTGAGTTGGGTTGGGTTAAGCTGACTTGGTTAGGGCTGGGCTGAGTTCTCATCTCATGGGGATGGGGAGGGAGGCACAACGTCTCTCTCCTTAGGTGCCCAGGAAGAAGTCTGGACTTTCTCCTAGATTCTGTCCTCACCCTAGACTCTCTCTTCCTATCTGGGGTGGCGAAACCTCTTATACTATCTCAGCTGCCCTGGGCCTGTGTGGCCTGCAGCTCAGGCCCCACAATCTGTGCCCTGACTTTGAAGGCTCATTTGCTTATCCATTCTCCTCAGTGGACATGAATGTCTTACAGTGAGTCAGTGGAAGACTGCCTCCCTCTTCCCAACATTCACCTGCTCACCTCCACTAGTGCACTCCTAGTATCCAATCCTATCACGAAAATCAAGCTATTCTCCAGAAGAAAGCAGGGCTGACTTCTCTTCCCAGGCTTTAAAACACATTACAAAACAACAATTATGAAAACTATGTGGACTTAAACACACAACATAGAAGCACAAAAAAATGACTCGGGGCATAGAGATTATGGGATTATTTATATCATTAAGAGAAAAAATTGATACAAGAAATAACAATGATGGGAAAAAACAATGATAAGCCAATAGTTCACATTTTATTTGGTACTTTTTTTTCTTTTGTTGGTACTGGGGATTGAACTCAGAGGAACTCAACCACTGAGCCATATCCCTAGTCCTTTTTTGTATTTTATTTAGAAACAAGGTGTCACTGAGTTGCTTAGTACCTTGCTTTTGCTGAGGCTGGCTTTGAACTTGTGGTCCTCCTGCCTTAGCCTCCCAAGCCACTGCACCCAGCATATTTGGAACTTTGGAGAATACTAGGGACTACTTTGAAGAAGAACTGACTTTAGGTTAAATCTTAATCTGTGGTCCATTTTAAATGGATCAAGCTGTAGACATTAAGAGAAAACTGGAAAACGAGCTTCCACATTTAGCTAGGAGAGAAAAGATAACTGTGCAACCTTTGACAAAGTGTAGCCATAAAATGAGTATAATCTAGAAAATAAATAGTTTACACAATTAATATAATAAAGAGCAAAGTAACAGCAGTGTAAATTCCAGCCTACCTAGTTATAAAATTATTAAAGAAAACTAAGAAGCCAGGCGTGGTGGCTCAAGCCTATAATCCCAGCACTTAGGGAGGCTGAGACAGGAGAATCGTGAGTTCAAAGCCAGCCTCAGCAAGGGCGAGGCGCTAAGCAACTCGGTGAGACCCTGTCTCTACATAAAACACAAAATAGGGCTGGGGATGTGGCTCAGTGGTCGAGTGCCCCTGAGTTCAATCCCCGGTACCAAAAAAAAAACAAAAAAACTAAGAGCCCATCATGTTCTCTGATTACTCAGCCATGGTCACTCCATAGTTGCAGAGCCGTGGAAAAGTTGGGATGACTTACACACCACAGAGGATGTAGTAAGTGGGCACATTAAACCACAGGCTAGACAAACCCATTCATCCCTTCTTTGATTCATTGAAAAAGTTTGCTGAGTGCCCACTTTGTGCCAGGCCCTGTGCTAGCTTCTGGGATTCAGAGCTGGGCAAGGCACAGTCCCTTCCTCATGGAACTTCCCACGCATGGGACACACAGGAGGAAACAACGGGTCACCGTGCAGTCTTGAGTAACTCTATGACTAGGAGACACCAATAAACCTGGGAGGGGAAGAATGGCTTTCTGGAACACAATCCTAAAGGATGAATGGGGGTTACCAGGTAGACTAGGGGAGGGTCATGTTCTAAAAGGAACTGGCCCATCCAAAGACGTAGGTGTTGGACATCACATGCCTCCTTCAGAAACCTGCCAGTGGCTTGGTGAGCCCCAGTCAAGCAGGGCTCAGTATTAATGGAGGAGGGGCAGGGCCCTCTGCAGCAAGGAGTATGACTCCATCCTAGGATCAATGATAGCCCACACGGGGGCAATTAAACTAGGAAGTGGCACAATTAAACTCGTATCTAACAAAGATCCATCTAAATATAAAATAAGAACTATCCTACTAGCTCTGTTGTTCGGCGGGTGAGTCCATTTGAGGGAGCATAGCCAAAGGGAACAAAAAGAAAACAAAGACCATTTGTCTGAAGAGGTTCCCAGCAGCACTGTTTATAAGAATGACAAAATGGCCAAAGTTCAAGTGCTCAATGCTGGACAATTGTCCTTTGGGTGATGGAGACCTGGAGGTCAATAATGTGAACTCAGGTGTCACTCCTACCCTCCTCTCTCTCTCTCTCTCTCTCTCTCTCTCTCTGGAAAGCATATTAGACCACCAAGGACCAGCAGAGACATTATTATAGGAAAATTCTGAATTGCTGTGATTCATATGTCTAAGTTTAAATCAGGATTTCTACAAAGAAGATACACAAATGGCCAGCAAGCTCTTCAAAAGATGATCGATGTCATTAATTATGAGAAGATGCAAATCAAAACCACAATGAGATGCCACTTCACACCCACTAAGAAGGCAACGATAAAAAAGTCCTAAAATACCAAGTATTAGTGATATGTGGAAGAATTAGATGCCTCATACAATGCTGGTATAAATGTAAGATGGTGCAGCCACTGTGGGTAACCATTTGGGGGTTTCTAAGAACAACTTAAAATAATTACCATATGATCCAGAAACTGCACTTCTATGTACATAGCTAAAAGAACTAAAAACAGGCACTCAAGCAGATCCTGGTATACAGATTTCATGACAGCACTGTTCACAATAGCCAAATGGTACAAACAACCTAAATGTTCATCAATGGATGAATGAAAAACAAAATGTGGGCTATACAAACAATGGAATATTTACACAGTTATAAAATGAAAAATGTACTGATACATGATATAATAGGGACATTATGGTTTGATTAAGAGGAATCCCCCAAAAGATTCTGTTAATACAGGAATATCCAAAGGTTAAATAATTAGATTATGAGAGCTGTAGCCTAATCAGTTCATCCAAGTTTGAATGAACTAACTGGGTAGTAACTGTAGGCAGGAGGGGTATGGCTGGAGGAGATGGATGGCTATGGGTGTGCTGGAAGGGATCATCTTCCCTGTGGCCCCTTCCCTCTCTCTTTCTGCTTCCTGGCCACCATGAGATGAGCAATTTTCCTCTATCACACCCTTTGCCATGATTTTCTGCCTCATCTTGGGCCCAGGGCAATGGAACCAGCCAATCATGAAATGAACCTCTAATACCATGAGCTAAAATAAACTTTTCCTCCTCTAAGTTGTTCTTTTCAAGTATTTTGGTCACAGCAATGAAAACCTAACACAGAAACTGGTCCAAAGTGGTGAGATTATTGCTGAGACTAGGGGTCATGCAGAATAGAAAGTTTTGGAACTGGTTTGTGGAAGGAATTGGAAAAGTTTGGAGACATAGGCTGGAGAAGTCTTAGAATATTGTCAGCAGAGCTTAGTAGGTAATTCTGGTGGGATCTCAAAAGATTAGAATGCCCAGAGGAATATGGACAGTAAAGACTGCTCATGAGCCGGGCATGGTGGCGCACGCCTGTAATCCCAACACTTGGGGAGGCTGAGACAGGAGAATTGCGAGTTCAAAGCCAGCCTCAGCAACAGCGAGGTACTAAGCAACTCAGTGAGACCCTGTCTCTAAATAAACCACAAAATAGGGCTGGGGATGTGGCTCAGTGGTTGAGTACTCCTGAATTCAATCCCTAGTACCCAAAACAAAAACAAAAAAAAACCAAAAAACCACTGCTCATGAAGTTTCAGAGGGGAATGAGGACTCTATTGGGAATTGAACTAGACATCATTCATGTTGCATTCTGCAAAGAATCGTACATTTTTCTACATTTTTGCCCATTCCCTAAGACTTCGTATAAGGCCAAATTTAAAGATTATAAACTAATTAGTCTGGCAGAGGAAGTTTCAAGGCAGCATAGTATTCAGGCAGTGGCATGGATATTGCTCTCAGCCTTAGGCCAGGTTCACTGTGAAAATCAGGACAGACAGATTTTAAAAACTTGCAATTTGGCCAGAAAAGTGCATGTAAAACTTGGGCCAAGGAAGCTGTGGTTGTTGAAGAGATTATAGCTACTAAAGAGATGCCAAATACTTTCCACAGAGAGAATCTCAGGAATTGACAAGACCACAGTCATCACAGGCTCAAGGGTGTAAAAGTAAAAATTCCTATCATAAGTGACCATGGGGACACCCTGCTCACACAGGGGGGGCCTACAAAGTTGTTTTCACAGGATTTGTTTCACTATGCTCAGCTGTCCAGGCACTCAGAGGCCATAGAAGCCATAGTCCAAGGGGACCCAGCTGCTGCTCAAATTGGTGGCAGACCTCAGCATCATCCACATGATGTTAATTCTGCAAGAATCAAAATCTGGAGCTCAGGAGTCATGGAGGCTTCTAGATTTCAAAAGAAAGCCTGAGAGGTCAAGCATGGTGTAGCAGGGTTGGAATCCCTGCAGGAAGCCCCAGAGAAGGCAACATGTGAAACTATGAGAAGGAAACCAAAGCTGAAGTAAGAACCCTGGGATTAAGAAATGCCAGCAACATGGATTGTCTGCCAAGGAAAGTTGCTGGTTGTGGGAAGAGTCAGCCTGAGATAAAGACCGTGTGGTCTCCAACTGGCAAGGCTGTAGGGGCAGGGCTGTCCAAGCCCTTTGGAGCTCACATCACGATGACATTTGCCCCAGATGTTGGATGTGGAGCTACAGGACTTGTTTGCACAGCTGGATTTAGGTTTTTCCATGGTGCCATCCCTTTTTATCTATGTCCATATTCCTCCCTTTTGGAGTGTGAATGTTTACTCTATGACACTGCACGTTGGATATATGTAACTTGCTTTTGATATTTACAGAGGATCACAACCAAGTGTTTTCCTTGAGTCTCAGAAAAGACTTTGGATTTGGATTTTTGGGCCATGCTGGAACTGTAAAGATCATGGGAACTCTTGGAGATGAACTAAACGCATTTCACATTGTGAAATGGAGCTTTTGGGGGCCAGAGGCAGAATGTTATAGTATGGATATGAGGTGTCTCCCAAAGCTCCTGTGTTAATGCAGGAGTATTCAGAGATGAAATGATTAGATTATGAGTGTTGTAACCTAATTAGTCCATTTAGTTGAATGAACTAAGTGGTAACTTTAGGCAGGGGGCATGGTTGGGGAAGGTAGGTCACTGGCCGCAAGCATTGGAAGGGTTTATCTTCTCTGTACCCTCTTCCCTCTCTCTCTACTCATCCCCCTCTCTCTCACTCACTCACTCTGCTTCCTGGCTAACAAGAAGTGAGCAGCTTTCCTTCACCACACCCTTCTGTCATGATGTTTTGCCTTACCTCAGGCCCAGAGCAATGTAACTGGCCAACAACAACAGTGTAATCTCAGCACTTTGGGAGGCTGAGACAGGAGAATTGTGAGTTCAAAGCCAGCCTCAGCAATGGCAAGGCACTAAGCAACTCAGTGAGACCCTGTCTCTAAATAAAATATGAAATAGGGCTGAGGATGTGGCTCAGTAGTCGAGTACCCCTGAGTTCAATCCCTGGTACCAAAAGAAAAAAGAAAAAGAAAAAAAAGAAAGAAAGCAGTTGAGTGGTTGCCAGGAGCTAGGAGTGTGGGAAAAAGGGAGAGTGACCCCTTAATGGCTTTGTGGCTTCTTTATGGAGTGACAAAAATGTTTGGAAGTTGATAGAAATGGTGATTGCATAAATACACTAAATGCCAATGAATTGTACACTTTAAAATAATCAATTTTAGCCGGGCGCGGTGGCTCAAGCCTGTAATCCCAGCACTCAGGGAGGCTGAGACAGGAGAATCGCGAGTTCAAAGCCAGCCTCAGCAATGGCGAGGCGCTAAGCAACTCAGTGAGACCCTGTCTCTACATAAAATACAAAATAGGGCTGGGGATGTGGCTCAGTGGTAGAGTGCCCCTGAGTTCAATCCCCGG
>PVHX01012217.1:0-46232 GCA_004024805.1 Geosciurus inauris | reverse complement strand
TAAAATAAAATAAAATAAAATAAAATAATCAATTTTATGTCATGCTTTCACTATAATGAAATAAGTATGGATATCACAATGGTCCATTAACATATGAAAAGGTGATCAATTTAATAATCAGGAAAATGTAAATTAAGGCTGCAGTAAGATTTTCTTATGTACCCATTAGAAATGCTGCAATTAAGTTCAGTGCCAAGACTAAGCACTGGTGAGAATGTGAAGAAATGGGGATTGTCATTTCTTGGTGGCCATGTATGTCAGTACAGCCATGGTGAGAACATGCTGGCACTGGCTCTCAGTGGGAGGGGATGCACACCTATGACCCAACACTACACCTAGGTTCAGAACTGATATAAATTTAGTCACATGTGCACTAGAGACATACAAGAATTTTCAGAGCCACACTGTCACATTAGCCAAAAGTGGTAACAACCCAGACGTTGCTGGAGAAAAATGGATAAAAAATATTTGGTGTATTCACAGACTGGAATATTATACAACAATGGAAATGAACTAACTATAGCCACAGATGATGACATGAATAAATCTCCAAAATCTTTATATTCAGTGAAGGAACCAGATATCAAAGAATATACCCTGCATGTAAAAAGTTCAAAACCCAGTAAAACAGAACTTCAGAATTTAAGAATATGTACTTAGGTAGTAAAGTTATTTATTAAATGCAAGTAAGTGACAGCTACAGAAGTCAAGGTGATAGTTAGCTCTGAGAGAAGGGAGGGAAAATCTCAGCACAGGGTCTCACAGGGCCTCAGGGGCTAGGCCGCTTCTGGACCTGGGTTTCAGGTTTATTCTATGATAATAATAAGGCTGTACTTTTAGCATACACTTTTCTCAATGGTTGTGACATTTTGCAATAAAACAATTTTAAAAGAAGCAAATAACAGCCGGCGTGGTGGCTCAAGCCTGTAATCCCAGCACTTAGGGAGGCTGAGACAGGAGAATCGCAAGTTCAAAGCCAGCCTCAGCAATGGTGAGGCACTAAGCAACTCAGTGAGACCCTGTCTCTACATAAAACACAAAATAGGGCTGGGGATATGGCTCATTGGTCAAGGATCCCTAAGTTCAATCCCCGGTACCAAAAAAAAAAAAAAAAAAAAGAAGCAGCAGCAAATAACTTACATATATCAATACTTGTTGGCAGAAATAAAGTATTTATAACCACATCACCCCTTCCTCAACATTAGCTCATCTTCCAAAGTAGCAGGTATTCCAATGACACTGTACCTTCACAGGGAAAGGAAGGGATAATGCTGTCCTGGAGTCCAGTCCAGACTCACTGGGGACACAATGGGCCATGTGGTGACACCCCACTGCAAGGGGTCTCTTTAAACAGGATGGTGTGAGGAGATGGGGTTGGGTGCACACGAGACAAGATGGACGGTGAGTGAGAAGAGTGCCAGGACAACGGCTATTACCCTATATTTCTGCCTGTGCATTACAAGCCCCTAAGGGCAGATCTGTGCACAACTCCTTTCTGTCCCTGGTCAGCATGCAGGTTGGCAAAGTGTTGTGTTTGCTGAACTAAACTATGCAGAATAAGTTAGACCTCATACTAGATAAAGGTTGTTGTTTTCCAGTGTTTTAAACTAGAAGGAATACAGACAGGAGTGAATCTTGCCTCCCCATTTTATAGACAGGAAAACAGAGACTCGGAAAGGGAAAAGTGATTCATCTGAGTTCACAGAGGGAGTGTGTGATGAAACCCATGTTTCCCAATGCTTGAAATTTGGTTGGAGTTGAGGTGCCAAAGGAATAACAGGAAGTTGACAAGGATCCATTTCTTCAACAGATCCATTATCTGTGAATCACCCAATGCCTGTGTTCCATCCCTAACAGGGAGCCTTGCCCTGGGCCCATAAGGACATTCACAGATGCTGGGGACACTTGAGCTGGAGATCTGGAGGTACAGGTGAACCTGACCTTTCCAGCTGGAACTCAGGACCCTTTTTCCCAGAGAGACAGTGCACTCTGAGCCAGCAGCTTGCAAGTGGCCAACTGTGTGTCAAGGCTGGAGCCTTGATACCCTAGTGCCCTGGGGAAATGCTTTCTTTTGTTTCTATAAATATCTTCATTGAGACATAGTATACACTGCCTGAAATTCACTCATTTTAAGTGTACAGTTAGGTGAGCTTTTGTAAATATATATAGTTGTACAACCACCACCCTAGTCCAATTTTAGAACATTTCCCCAGAAAGTTCTTGGTACTCATTTGCAGTCAGTCCCTGTTTCTATCCCTGGCCCAGGCAACTGCTGATGGTTTCTCTGCAGTATTGCCCTTTTAGAAATTTTGTATAAATGGACTCTGACAATGCATTGTTTATGCCTGGCTTCTTTCACTTAGCATAATGCCTTTAAGGTTCTCCTGTACTGTTGTAGCAAGGACCTGTGTGTCACCCCTCTGTATTACTGAACAGGACTCTCCTGAAAGCATGTACCATATCTTATTTATTCATCCACAGATGAATAAATATTCACCCATTATGAAAAATGTGGCACATAGGAGTCTGGTGGTGGACATGGGCTCTTCTCTCACTCAAGCAGGTATTTAGGAATGGAATTACAAGGCTGCAGAGTGTTTGTTTAGCTTTTTAAGAAACTGCCAAACTATGGATGCAACAAGCTCGTAACAACCCACTTACAAACACGAAACGTGCGTCAGAAGCCAACCTGCTGGAGTGGTTAGCATAGTGGTTAAGAGCACAAATTCTGAGGTCAGACTCCTGGTCCCAAACTTCTGTCACTGAAAGTCACACACCCTTGGACAAATGACTTTGTGCCTCAATTTTCTCATCTGTGAAAGGGGATGAACAGTGGAGTTGTGAAGATCGAGGGAGTTGATTCACACAAAGCACTTAGAACGCTGCTGCTTCGCGTTGGTTCTATAAAGTCCTAGCAGTTTTTTATAGCCAATTGAGCAGTGAGAGTGGGAGAAAATGTCAGTCTTGGAGTTCACAGATGTGTAGGGCTACCTTGGATCTACCCGAGAACAACAGCTTAGCTTTAGGCAAATCACACACCCTCCCTGAGCTTCCTCTATAAGATGGAGCCCAACTTCCCAGCACTACTAGGTGGCAGATCCAGTGCCCCGTGGAGGGTAAGTGCTTTATAGACTGCACAATCTGCCATGCAGATGCAATGAGCTGCAATTGTGACACTCCGATTATAGGGTTCACTATAGATTGTGGGGACCCTGAAAGGTCCTTCCATCTGTGAAGCTGCTTTAACTGAATACTACTGTAGTGTTCAGGGAAGACAGCAAGGAAAATGGAATCACACTCTCATTCCAAGTTTACTCCAGACTCTGGGAAGCCTTGTGACTTGGGATCTTGTGTTTATCTGAAGAACAGAAACACTAAGAGTCCTCAGTCCCCACCTCCTGGAGGGACTGTAAGGAGTGGATGAATGAAACAGTAACAAGTTCCCACTCCACCTGGACATAGTGTTATGTAAATGTGGCCACACCAAACTGTATGCAAACTTTGGAGAGTTCACATGTCTAGGAACCAGCTTCAGATTCCACAAGGGACACTGAATAACATCAGTTATAAATGGCCCTCCTGAGGAGTTCTTGGACCTTCCTCTCTATGTTATGGATGGAAACAGGACTTCCTCCTTGTTAGAAACAACAGTCCCGACCTGACATCAGGGCACCAGGCTACAAACTCAGGAGGAGAAGGAAACATCAGTTCCCTTCCCCAGACCCTTCTTCCTCTGGGGAAGTAGGAGTTACAGCAAAGTTCTCAAAAGACCACAGAATTCAAAAGCTGCCCTCTACCACTGAGTTGGCAGTGCCCTGTAGCACATGCAAAATTGCAGCGTTCCAGCATGGGCCATAGTGCTGAGAAGCTGAAACTATGCTCCAGCTGCCCTTTGATCAGCAAAAAAAAAAAATGCCAGGCTGGATGCTCTGGCAGGAAAAGCTATCATTGCACTTGAGTGTCACTCCCTAGGAGTCAAGTCTGAGTTGTTTCAGCCTTCTTCAGATACGAAGAGTTAACCAAGGACCTTGGTTAACTATCCCCCACTTCTCACTTCCTATTCAATCAGGGCTGTATACTAACCCTCTAAAGCCCAAAGGGGTCAGAAGTCACTGTTAAGCGCTGGATTCTTCTATTGAAGTGCCTGGGGAAATGGCTGAGCAGGATCAGGAGTCTGGAGACCTGAATTCCAGTTCTAGCTTTCAGACCAGCCACTTCTTAAGCCTCTTTATGTCAGTGTTGCAGAAATGTCTGCATTGCTTTCCAATTACAGTTACTGCAAGGATCAAGCCGTTCTATCAAGCAGATAGGACGTTCTATCACTTATTCTGTGCCTCATATGTGCCAGCAGCAAGGAAAGGGCATTAGGATCTAGTTTTGCCTTAAATCCTCATAGCATCCCTAGGAGGCAGGACTGTCAAACTATTCCTCCTTTTCAGATGAGAAAACAAGGGCACAGACAGGTGAAATCCATCCCCAAAGTTGCAGCTGGGCCACAATTTACATGCAGGCAGTCTGACCCTTAGTCCCCACTTAGTCCAGTTAACCACCTAACCTCAGATTCCACTACTCAGCCAAACACCTCTGAATCCTGGTGGAGAAATTAAAGCCCAGGGAACAGAAAGGTACCCCAGTTCCGACCCACAGCTCTTTCCACCATCCATGGTGCCACTGCTCACAATGAACGTGACCCACTAGGTAACTAAAAGCTAAAGTTAAGTGTGAGGAGCAATTCCGTTCCGTTAATTCTGGCGCGACAAAGGCGCTAGGGGGCCCAGGTGCTCACACTTCCGCACCTGTGTACCAAGAGGGCACCAGACCTGCCTTTCCAATAAGCCAGCCAGAGCGCACAACCTGAGCGCGTGCGCTGGGTTCACCACGGCTAACTGTTGCCTCTGGCACTGGCAAAGTGCTTCCAAAGTCCCTCTCTGCGGAAGATTGGAGGGGCCACGCCCAGCTCAGACACCTGGGGCTCCCAGACATTGCTCTATCCCAGCGGCTGCCCAGGGACCCCATTTGCAGCCAGAACCCGCACGGTGCCCTGAGGAAACCGCGGGGAGGACCGCCAGGGCGCGCGTAGTGGCAAGGACTCCCTTTTATGTCCAGGAATGAGGAGCCCAAGAATGAGGAGCCCAGGAATGAGGAGCGCACCGCAGCCGCACCCGTCGCCCAAACCAACTTCCCCAGGGCGCGGAGGCAGCTAGTGTCACTCTCCGACTGGGTCGCTTACCTGTAGAGGCGCGTGTCTGGGTGACAGCAGAGAGGAGCGCAGAGATGGAGAGCAGCAACAGCACGCGCCAGTCCTGCCCTTTTCTCCTGCAGTAAGTGGCCGAGGGAGAGACGGTGAGGCGGGCGGTCTGGGTGGAGGGGGCCGCGGCGCGGAGAAGCGAGTCCCATCTTGGCGCCATCGCGCGTGTCTGCAGAGCCCTCGAAGGCGCGCGGCGGACGGGCAGAGTGGCAGAGCTCCGCAGAGGACCGGGAACGCTGAGCGCTGACCGCCGCGCTCGCCCTTCCTGCAGGGAACAAAGGCGGCGCTCCGCGGCGGCTGCAGCGGGCAGGATCCCGGCCCGCGCCCGGAGTCGCCCGCGCTCTGAAACTCGACTCTGCCGCGCCCTACCTCGGGCAGCGGCGGCGCACTCACACCCCGGGATCCCAGCAGCACCGTGCTCCCCACGCCCCTTTCCCCCCACAGACGCACGCTCCCCGCCGCCGCCTCCAGCCCAGCGGCCTTATGTAACCTGCGAGGAAGGCCCCGCGCCCGCCTGCCCCGGGCAAGTGGGACGCGCCGCCCCTCGCCCGCCCTCAATCCTGTCCCTGTTGGGGCTGCCCACGAACAAGGCTCTTCCTTTCGTCTCAACAACTCAGAGAAGCCGCAATCACTGTGACAGACAAGCCTTATGTGACAGACAAGAAGACTGAGACTCACAGGTAGAGCGAATGAGTGAGGTCACAGCTGCATGGAGCTCCTGACTGCTGTGCCCCACCAGGCACACCTACCCCATGAACCCATTTGGATGCCCAGAGTAGCCTTCTGGAGGTACATTAGTGATCCATAGAAGACCTTGAAGGTCATGTGCACCCATTGGCCTTCCCTCAGTATTTTGGATTCCCAGAACATTTACTATGGATAGAGCCCTGAGAAACCTGATCCACACACTTCACATCTGTCTTCATTTTATTGATGGAGAAACTGAGACCCAGAGAGGTCATGCAATTAACCAACTCATCTACCCAGTGAGTAATGGACTGTCAAGGAAGGAGACTCATTTGAAAAGAAGGGAATGAAAAAGGTCTTCAAATGTTGTAGTTTCACGTACAATCAGAAGATCCTTATAAGATAGTGAGTCCCCTGTCACTGTAGGAGACAGACCCTCTAAGAGGCAGCAGAGTAGGAATTGTGAGCTTGGGCTCTGGAGTCACACTGTCTGGATTGAATCCCAGCTGTTACTGTAGGAAACATGGGCAGATCTGTAAAGTGGGAATAGAAAAGTTTCCCTTCTCCTAGGGTGGTGGAAAGATTGGAGGTGTTACTGAAATATAAAGCATTTATCAGAGTGCCTGGCCCAGAACAATGCCCATCGGATGTTAGCTTCTGTTACTGGTGCTGGGGATGATCAGGGCGGTGGCCTGGGGAGAGGGAGCAAGGGAGGAAGAGAGGCAGACAAAGCTCCTGAGGAACTGAGGCATCTGGAGCCAAAGCTGCTCTAGAATGTCCCCACCTTGAGGTAACAGAAGACAATACGCATTCTAACAAAAAATCTGTTCACATTCTCTTCAATTAATTCTGTCCCACGTGCAGTCATTCTGTGACAGGAATAACCTTATTATCAATTGCTAATCAGAGAAACTGCCTTCTTAGTTCTGTATTTCTCTACTGCTTGTAAAGTACCATGTCAACTAGGAATACAATTGACCTTCTTAGAACAATATTACTATACTGTCAGGGAAAGCCACATCAACTAAGCACATAGCTGTTCTGTAGTTCTGTGTGACAGTTAATACCAGAACTAGTGGCCCTGAACTCAGTGTTGCCCTCAGATATGTTTTATTTGATTTGCTAAGCATCAAACCCCAAATTAAATTAGTAATATTACAAAATTAGGAAATTACACATTAAAATTCATACTTCTTGTTTCTTTTTAAAATGTTGGGAAACATTGCAACATGGAGGTCTGTATTCACTGTGCTGATAATTGATTGGCATTGATTAGGGGCTACTGCCTCAGCTCAGGCCACACTTTCCAGTTTGCCATAGACCCCATCACTCCCTAAGGTTCCCAGCACCAAGGCTAAGAATCAATTGCCATTTAGCCACACTTTTCTTTCCTTTTAAGAAAGAAAAAAGTGACATAGACTGAAAGCTCATGTCCCTGTTAAAAATTAGTAAATGAAAGATATAGATATAAGGTCATATTTAAAGAAAGATGGCAAAGGACATATTTCTACTTGTTTAATATACAAACAAAGTGTATCTGCCTTGAAAAGCATGACAACTAAGATGCCATTTGAAATAAACCTGCCCACCTCAGTTATGTATGTTACCTGAAGAATGAAGTATATCTGCATTTTAATTGGTGGGCTCAATTGTGGCCCAATTTATCAGTCCGAGATACACATGGATCAATCAGGTAGCAGATAGCTTTACTTCTGCAGTGAAATCCTGTGTGCACATTTCATAATTTGTTGGTTCTGCTTAAGTATCTAACACACAATTCACTGGATTCTAAAGATGAAAGTTCTTGAAATTTGTTCCTCACCTAGAAGGGACTAGAAATAGATGCATGTTAGTACAGTTGGTTTTGTACCTCTTTCGTGTACCTCCAGTCATGTTCATAAGCAAGAAGGGCTCTTGTTTTGTAGTTTGGCCTGGAAATAGGAATTATGATCTGGTATTGATGGTGGACAGGGAGGATCTCGGTGCTGGGAGCTGAAGGAGAGGGTGCAACTGGTTCCAGCTGTGGACGTGGGAGGGATGGGGCAGGAAGCCAAGCAAGGCATTGCACCTCCTGCCAGACAGTGGTGTGAGGGCTTAAGCGATTTCCTGCCATTCAGTGTGAAGTTGTAGAAATGGCCAAAGGAAGCTTCATGTCATACCCAAACTAGTCTAAATTGTTTACCGTGGTTCAGTACAATCTGTAAGACTGAGACGTGTAGAGACAAGGGATTTTGTGTCCAGGACTCCACCAAATGAAAAGACTGTTCCACTTTCCTATAATCTATTCAAACATCCCAGAAAGTTCTGCATCCAAAAGCCCTCCCCAGACTGTCTCAAGCAGCTGGAACAGACACAGAAATCCATGAGAAGCATCCCAAACTTGGTTTGGAAAGAAGTTACCAAGAATTAGTACATGTCATTCTGAACTTTAGTTTCTTCAGCTCATGGAATATAATACCTATCAGTGGAGTCACGGAGCAAAAGTTTATAGGAGATAACCAAAGCGTGCCTGTTGTCTGACTTAATGAGAGAAAAAGCAGAATAGACTTCATTAACCAACTAGAAAAGAATTTACTAAAATTATCAAAGAATATGCTGTTTCTTGGACAATCCAAGAGAAAACAATGACAGTTTAAATCCAAAACTGCCTAAAGATTCACCCTATACAGTATAATTGCTCTGTGCTTCCAGGTTGCTTCTCCAGGGTACTGAGCAGCCTCTGAAGTCATATCTTAGCTTCTCCAGGGTGGCCGTGGGGTGTAAGTCAGAGGTGCTGCTTCCTTTTGTTCTAATGACATCTTGATGTGTTCAGTTATGCCAAGGAGGGTCATAGGCTGAAAATGCCCGATTTGTTCAGTGTAATAGAGGATGATGGATTTGAAAATCTAACGATCCACAAGGGAAAGGAAAAGTAGGAGAGAGAGTGTATTGCACACCTCTTCTGCACCATGGTCAGTACCCTTTCCAGTCATTTATGTGCATGGTGATCATCTTCTAGCTGCCAGCACCTGCATCCCTTGACCCAGAACCTGCTCTGCTCACCAACACAGCAGACCAGGAGTGCTGGGAAAATAATACCTCTCCCATCCCCACCCAAGCAGCAGCTCTCAACAGATGACTGGCAGAAGTTGGTGGAAAAACCCTCAGCTCCCTTGCTCAGCTCTTGGAAACATGCAGACATGCAAGGGCTGCCTCTTATCTCCACTCACCTCCCACTGTTTCTTGAGAAAACTGACCAAAGGAACAGCTCAGGGTGGACTCCTTGTCTCCAAATTAAGATGACCATTTCAGATTCTTATAGCATCCCCTGTCTTCAGGGTCTTTGGCCACTTGTTCTAGCCCCAGTTCCCTTCATGGCAACCAACTCTACCAGGACACTCACCAACTTTAGGCACGTCCAGCTCACAGCTCTTGCCTTATGCCTACATCACACCCCCTGACTTCCACCCCAGAACCTCCCTGCAGATGCTTAGGTGTGACATTCTCAGTCTGCTCAGCACCCAAGAATCTTCCCCATATTTTCCCCCAGAAACCTGGAAGTACAGTGCAGTTATACCCCCTAGGGCAAATTCTCAGCCAGTACAACCCAGGAAATACATTGTCCTTCCTTCCTCTTCAGATGTAGTGTTCCAAGAAAGTAAATCTAAGGTATTTCAGAGGATGGTCTCACAATACTGAACCATTGAGTGTGTCTCTTGCTTCTTATAGGGTCTTCCTCCTTCCCTGATTTTCCTCCCTTTCCTTCACCTCTGCTCCCTGGGACTGTGGTCCCTAAAACAACAGAGGCAGCTAAGACTTTTCCTCAATTGCTACTGTCTGAGCAGCCCAGGATGAGGGAGGGGATGGAGTTTATTTCCCACACTTGGACACAAACAACTTTAACAGAGTATCTGAGGTAGCTGTCACTTCCTGCTCACTGGCTCCAGTTAGCATGATGTCACCAGCATTATATTCTGTGGTGTGTCAGAAGGACAAGTCCCTATGGACTCTATTATAACTCTGGGGAGTTAACATAACCTAGAGTAATATAGGGAGTATGTACTATTGTTCTTTCCACGTAAAAGTGCTTTCTTCCTTTCTTCCTTCCTTTCTTTTACTGGGAATTGAACCCAGGGACACTTTACCACCAACCTACATTCCCAGATCTTTTTATTTTTATTTTGAGACAGGGTCTCGCTAAATCACTTAGAGTCTTGCTAAGTTGCTGAGGCTGCCCTTGAACTTGCAATCCTCCTGCCTCAGCCGAGTTGCTGGGATTACAAATGTGCACCATTGCACCTGACATAAAAGCACATTGTTTTTAAATCTTCCCCATATTTTATTTGCCAGATCATGTTGCATGGCACATGCAGAAGGCTATGTTGATATATTCCAGTAAAGATACTACACCTGGCATGCCAGCTGCACTTGATGCTACCATCTGGCCAAGTATACGGCATCTACTATCATCTGCCATAATCCATCTGGGTTTTGCCAGAGCTACAGAAGTGAATTAATGGAAATATAGTGGAACCCACTGCTCCTGCACCATTTAAGTCTTGATGAGGGCTCTAATCTCTGAAGCACTTCCTGGGAGGTGGTATTGTTTCTGATCTACTATCTTCAAGTAGGGAAAAGAGATAGTCCCAAGGATTTCGATTTGACTTTTCCTACCAATACTACAAGTCAAGTTGCTAATGTAAGGATTTTGCAGGAAGCTCAGTAGTCTACCCCAATTAGATATTGGAGATCAGACCTCAACAGGTCTAGAAAGCACACACAAATTATGTGAACAGGTCATTCAAACTTCCATGTCATCTATTGCTTTATACCAGTACTCCTTCAGCTCACACCTATGGCCTCAAGGGTGGTTTCCTACGATTAGCACACAGAGAAGCGAAGAACTCTGGCTGCATCACAGTTGGATTGGTGCCATATGTTGGTGCTGGGTGAACATGGATTGTTGCTGCTTTGTTGTCCTCTGGGGGTGACCCTAAAGGACAGCGTTGAAAAGAACTCCTCCCAATGGGTACAACTGAGTGGTGTGCCTGGGCAGCGTCTTTGAAGGAGTGAGACATTTAGATAGATGTAGATGTAGATGCCTGAGCAATGGACACAGGTCTTGGATGTTGACCAGGGTCCTGAAGAACAGATTGGATGATTCAGGAAAAGGAAATCTAGGGAAGAGTGTTATGGTTTGGATGTGAGGTATTCCCCAAAAGCCCACATGTGAGATAATGCAAGAAGGTTCAGAGGAGAAATGACTGGATTATAAGAGTCTTAGCCCAATCAGTGAATTGATCCCCTGATAGGGATTAACAGTAATAATTGAAGTGGTAGGGTATGGCTGGAGGAGGTAGGCATTGGAGGGCATAGCTTTGGGGTATATATTTATATCTGGCAAGTGGAGACATTTCTCTCTGCTTCCTGATCACCATGTGAGCAGCTTCCCTCCACCACACTCTTCCTCCATGATGTTCTGACTCCCCTCAAGCTCCAAGGAATGCAGCTGGCCTTCTGTGGACTGAGACCTCTGAAACTGTAAGCCCAAAATAAACTTTTCCTCCTCTATAATTGTTCTGGTCAGATCTTTTAGTTATAGCAGTGGAAAAGCTGACTACAACAAAGAGTGATATGGATTGACCTATGGAAATGAGCCTAAAATGTACTAGTCTCTGTATTTCCCAATGCTGACTGGAGACCCTCCACCACA
This sequence comes from Geosciurus inauris, assembly GCA_004024805.1. Classification (NCBI taxonomy): domain Eukaryota; kingdom Metazoa; phylum Chordata; class Mammalia; order Rodentia; family Sciuridae; genus Geosciurus; species Geosciurus inauris. The sequence continues at coordinate 34,605 of PVHX01012217.1, read as the reverse complement.
GAGATGGACTGTGGATGTCAGTCAATCTCTGTTCTTGGCTACCCCAAGGCTGACATGGCTGAGACTTAAACAGTGACATCAGTGGCAGGGGTACATGTTAAGCAAATTCCCCACAACATAGACCCCCATCCCTCTGCAGCAGATCTAGTTGTGGACATTGCTGAATGGCCAACCTGCTAGCTGCAGAGCTGTCACTGAGCCCTTGATATGGCACCAGTCCTCAGAAAGACCAGCCAAGCATTTGGTGACAGGTTAGCTTCCTCAGACCCTGTCCTGGGCGATCAGCATTGAGACCAAGTGTCTCTGCCAGTGCCACCATCCTGAGACCTGCAGAATGTCTGCATTATCCATATGGTTTCCACACCACATTGACTCAGAAGAAGAGTGACAATAGGTGAATGACCAGAGAATCCATTGGTTTGAGCATCTACCACCCAGGAATGGCTGGTGCTTAGTAGGATGGTGGAAAGACCTATGAAAGGCTCAGCTAGGGCACCAGCTTAGGGACAACCTGATGCAGAGTTCTGACACCTTCTCCAGAATGGGCTAGGTACAGTGGCCGATGCCAATATATGTGTGCCTCCAGTAACTAGAGTACAGTCGTCCCTCTGTACCCCAGAGGATTGGCTCTAGGACCCCCATGGACACCAAAATCCAGGAATGTTCGAGTCCTTTATGTAAAACATCTTAATATTTACATATAATCTGTGCACATTCTCCCGTATATTTTAAATCATTTCTAGTTTACTTATAATATTAATTAGATTTACAATGTAAATGCTGTGTAAATAGTTATTCCACTAGACTATTCAGGGTATAATGACAAGAAAGTAGTCTCTACATGTCCAACTATGGACAGAATTTTTTCCCCAAAATTTTTAATCTGCACTTGGTCGAATCCTCATATGCTGAATCCACAGATACAAAGAGCCAACCGTACTTGGGTCTGGAAACCAAAGAGTAGGACAGAACCGAGCCCCTTTACTGTCCCAGTGCTGCCCTGAAGCTCTGAGTTCTTGATGGTTAGAGGTGCTGGGGTCCAGCAGAACTTTCGCAAGAGACAAAGTAAGGCCACTAAGCTCGAAACTGTGACCACTCCCAGGTCACTTGGAGCTCCTTACGGACAAGCAGGCACAAAAGGAGAGATTGTGTAAATGGGGACAATGAGCCCTAGGGGCCACCAGGAGCCACAGCAGGGGCTACTTTCCATGGTCAGAGAGGTTATGCTGAGAATCCAAGGAGGGTCCTGGGGTATTTCTTCATGCTTCTGTATCCCATAACTGATGGCAAATGAATATAAGAAGCAATCAAAGCAACTGAGAGACCAGACCCTTAAAGGACAAAAGTCCAGAGCACCTCATCTGGTAAGCAGGGCAGATCATCCACAGCACTGGCCAAGAACAAAGCCAATCTTGAGTGGTGGTGGAGGAAGGGCCTAGCTACCCTGGGGAGGGAGGGAACTGCAGCTTGTTTTACTTTGTTGATGTTCAGAGATTTCAGTTGGCTGTGAACATGAAAGGAACTCTGACTATTGGACTTACACCTCTCCTTTTAGAAAATGATGAGGACATTGTGTTCTCACAGCATCGAAAGAGGGTCCCGCCTCATCCACATGGCTACAGTCCAAGACCCCCAGCGGATGCCTGAAGCTGCAGATGGAACTGAACCCTACATATGATGTTTTTCCTATAAGTACATAACTGTGATTAAAATTTTAATTTATAAATGAGGCACAGGGAGAGATCTACAATTACTCAATGATAAAATGATCAAAACAACATACTGTAATAAAAATACATGAATATGGTTTCTCTCTCTCTCTCTCTCAAAACATCCTATTGAAGGTACTCCCCTCCTTCCCGTGAAGATGTGAGATGATACACTGCCTACATGGTGAGATGAATGAAGTGGATGCTGTACTCAGAAAAACACACAATTTAAACTTCTGCATTGTCCATTTCTGGACTTTTCCATTTGATGTTTTTGAACCAGAGTTGATTGCAGGTATCTGAAACTGGAAAGCAAATCCACAGGTCCTGTGCACCACTGTAAGTCTCCTCTGCATTACCTGCCTCCAGGTGGCTGGAACTGTTGCTGCAGAGATTCAATCAGTACAAACTCTGACTAGCCATGGCTATCGCCGCCAGACAGCGGCTTAGAGCACACCCACAATGCCCCTCTCCCTCCTGCTTCAGGCTTCTCCCCTTATCCTGAGGCACCACATGATGCAGGGTTCATTTAGGGTCCACCCATAAGATCCTCACAAGGGAAATAAGATGCATCCAACTTTTGAACAATGGGAGATGGAAATGATGGGTAAAGGAGTATCTCTCCCTTCCTCCCCCAGAAGAACTATGCTGAGAAGCAGCTTCTCAAAAGGCAGTCCCACAAGAATGTGAACACATGTGTACTGAATACTTACTGCTTTTCCTTTTTCCCTGCCTCATTCTCTTGCCCTCATTCCTGGAACTTAACTCCTTTTTTTTTTCTTGGTGCCAGCAATTGAACCCAGTGAGGATTAACCACTGAGCCACATCCCCATCCCTTTTTTTTTTAAATGTTTATTTTTTAGTTGTAGGTGACAGAATATCTTTATTTTATTTTTTATGTGGTGCTGAGGATCAAACCCAGTGCCTTATGCGTGCTAGGCGAGCACGCTACCACTGCGCCATAATCCCAGCCCCTCATCCCCATCCCTTTTTATATTTTATTTAAAGACAGGCTTAAGGCCTCACTAAGTTACTAAGGCTGGCTTTGAACTCACGACCCTCCTGCATCCGCCTCCCAAGCTGCTGGAATGACAGGCGTGCGCCACCATGCCCAGCCTGGAACTTGGCTCCTTAATATTGTGGCACAGAACACTCTACCTTGGGTTCTGTTTCGGGAAACTGAGGTTAGGATGGAGGAGTGAGACAATAAGGACCATCAGGAAAGTGTCAGGCCAGAGGTTCTGTATGACGAAGCACCCAGAGAAACATTTCCAGGGTGGGGGCAGCCCCAGACCTGGGAAATTAGGCCTCGTGCTCAGTTGGAGTTGGCTACAGTCCAACAGTGGGGAAGCCCGTCCCCCAGCAATGATAGCAAGGCCTTCACTGGAGCTGACCACACATGGCCGCCTGGTGAAAACAGATGCTTCTGGGGATCGGCTGACAGATGAATTCCTTATCTTGGTCAGTGGAACTTAACAGAGGCTGCACACATAGGATGCGGTGATGAGCCACAGCCAAACTTCACAGAGATAAGAGCACAGCATTGGGGCAAGCTTCCTGAAAATTGGCTTAAATATTGAAGAGGACATTGAGCTTCCAAAAGTTATAGGATGTGGAGAGGCTCAGGTCATTTCCAAGGGACATCCAACATCTGACGTGAACAGTGTAGAGTATACAAAATTAGACTGTAGAGGTTCAAATCCAGCCTGTCTCCAACTGGCTACGTGACCTTAGGCAAGTTACCTATAGTCTCTGTTCTTTAAGTTATGTGAATTTAAAAAATAGTCAAAATAATACAAAGAGGTTGAATACATTGAATTAAGTGACTTAGGTACATGGCACTTCACTAAACATTTTCCTGTATTGCTACTATTATTTAATGCTTTTGTCTGTCTAATACAAATAAAAGGGCCAGATTTAGAGTCATAGAATATCAAATCCAGCCAAGAGAGCCTCAAGCCCAGCTCCATTCATGCTCAAAAGGAGGGAGAGTTGGAGGGAGGGGATTGTCTAGGGTCATGGTGAATCTAGGGGAAAGCCAGAGCCAACTGTCCTGACTCTGATCCAGTGTTCTTTTCTCTGCCCAGTTCCCGGATGTTCAGAGTCAAGACCATTACAAACCAGGAGAATGGGAATGGATGCTTCGTGCTTATGACATATTCTAAGTTCTGCAAGCTAAGCGCTACCCTATCAGGTGCCACCCTACCAGACAACTTTGTTCAGCCATGGTTCAGATTGTATTTCAATGGGTGGTCCACTTGCTTCCAAATCACTTGGGGGAAAGAAGGTTAAAAGTGCAGACTCCTACCCTCTACGGAGCACCTACCAAAGCAGAATGTCTGCAGGAGGGCTGGGGAACTGGGATTTAGTCCTTCTCTTGCGCACTGAAGTTCATCGCCCCGGGCCTGAAGTTTCACATCTGTGTTTCTCGTGGCACCTGGTTGCTGAACTCCGTCTTGGAATTTCTTGCTTAAGAACCCTTTCCCATTTCCAATGCTAACCCTACAATGATACTTTTGCAGTTCCCAGCTCAGAAAACTGCCAAGAAAGCTCTCAGATGGATTTTCCCACTTGCCACACCCTTGGAAGAGTGAGAAAAAATGTGTTCTGTTAAGTTAGGACTGTCAGGATCCAAGATTTTGGAGAGAAAGCAGCCCAAAAGTAGAAGGGCTTTTGCATTTGATCCTAAGACTAAACAAATCAGAGACTCTGCTGATGCAATTTTATTTCATTTAAAGAAATAAGACCGTTGAGGTACTATTAGACTTGACCAAGAGGCGGTTGAAGAGGGCATGGGCAAAACCCCCTGCACACGAGGGCTGCCTGCCATCTGCCAATCAGCGCCTGCACAGTGGCTGCCCCTCCTTCAGTGTCTGTAACAAGGAGTGCTGGCAACTATGGAAGCCCAAGACAGTGACCGCTATTTTTGTCTCCGGGAAGATAAGAGTTGATAAATATGCTCTAGAGATGAAATCTGTCCAAAGTGATAAACGTTGCATCACTGACTGAGGCTTGGTGTCCTCAGATGGCAAGACCACACCTTTCTCTTGAACAGCAGGGCTTTGTCTGCCCTACTGCTTCCTGCCCACTGGATGTTGAAGATGGGCTCTGCTGAACACAACTGGAAAGCAGCTGGGAAGCACAAGCATGGCTCTTGGGATCAGCAATGGCTGTAGCTTCTGCCCTCCACCCAACAGGTGCCCTCTGCAGCTGGTCAGCAGCATTCCAAGGGGGCATTTAGAAATGTGGGTTTAAAGGGAATTTCTTCTGTTCCAATGAAATGAAGATGCTACTGGCATTTGACAGGCCATCGGTGCTAAATTCTGCAGTATAAGATGCAGCCCACTCAATAAAGAAATATCCCAACACAGCTGCCAATGGTGTGCCCAGAGAAATGTTAGCAGATTATAGCTTTCCATTTTTTTTGACCATGATCCTTGATCATACAATACCATAAACACACATCTGAAACCAAAGTTCCATGTAGCGATATTTGCCCTTTTTACATGTCATGAACTCTCATTAAATAGATTTCATGACCCATAAGTTGGCAACAACCCATATCAAGGTATGATTATTTCAAAACCCTTGGTGGGCCTGGATGGGTGGAACGTGGGGGAATCTTACCAGGAAAACCATTTGTCTGCTCTCACGCATGTTGCCTGAATTTGAAAATCTCAGGGCTAAAGAGAAAGCCCCATGACCTCTGATGAGCTGAACCTGTCATGATCTAGCTCTCAAAACCAGATGACAGAAGAGAGACAAACGCTTGTGCATCTGGGGCCCTGCTCTTCCCTGGGCCTTGCCACGTGTTTGCTTTTCTCCACATCTGGGAGGGGTGGGTTTGACCCTTTCAAGGCTCCTGTGTCCTGGTGGACAATGAAACTAGCCCCTGTGGGAGCAAGGACCCTGAAGGAAGCCAAAGGGATCTCAATGAGTATCTTTTACCTTCACTGAACCTCGGCCTGGCACCTCATGCCAAAAGGGCAGCCTGGTTCTTGCCACCGGGGAAAGGATAGCCAGGTTCTAACAGAGGAGAGGCAGCACAGGAACAGACACTGAGCCAGGCTCCATGGGTGGAGCCTGTGACACTGGCTGGTGGGAGAGCCCTTTGACCACTCCCTGGCCAATAAGCCTTCAGTCATAAATTAGTCTGATCTCTTCTTTCAACTGCTTCCTCCTGTTTCTACCACATTACTGTTGGATCGTTAAAAAGACACCACTTTCAGAAAACATGGCCTGCCTCCACCCCTTCACGGTTCTCCCTCCGTCTTGGCCATGGGCTTCCTGCTTCCTGGATTTGGGGACTCAGTGTTTTCCACATTCCCTCCGCCAGGACCCTGGTGCCTTGAAGGAGCCAGACCCCTCTACCCCACCCCCACCCACACCACTCCAGGGCTCCTGATCCTAATGACTCAGAAGATTTCCTGTTTCCCCATCAACAAGCTAACAAAATAAAACCTTAACTTTGCTGTGGCCTCTGTTCTTAGAATCTAAATGAAAATTTGCCAGCCCACACCATAGGGGCCTCACCACATACCCCACGGGGTCATCATAAGAACCCTGGAGGAGGAAGGGCATGTGCTATTATCCTATTCCAGAGAGGAGGAGACTGGGACTCAGGGAGAAGGTAGCCATCTTTCCCAAGGTCAGAGGCTGCTCAAGGATACAGCATAAACTTGAACTTGAACTTGAGGTTTCTGGCCTCACATTCTCACTTGCCCACCTTAGAAAAGCATACAGGGGTTTTTTCAGAATCTGGATTACCTACCTTGCTTTCCAGGTAATGCAAGAAAAGCCACTCAAGAGGTCTCCACTTCCCATGAGAAGTCACAGGGGTTTCTGTGGGAGATGCACGTTTCTAACAGCAAGTTGAGTCCAAAGAAATCCCAGCACAACATTACTGACTGATGTGAGTGTCCTACAGCTTGACTGGGGTCAGCGCCTCAGAACCCCCTCCTCATATATACCTGTGGTCTGTGAATCAAGAGGAAAGGGCAGAGCTGGCTTCGTGGACTCTTCAGAAAAGCATAGATACATAAATCATCTCAGAAAAGACTCCTCAAAATAAACTGAGAAATAACTTTTTATATTTGTTTAGTTCGAAAGGGCACGCTTTAACTACTTAGAAAATGATCAGAACAGCCCTGTGCCCAAATATTAACATACATGTGTAGCAGGGGATTTTTTTTGTAAGCTAGATTTCCTCTTTTATGTTTGGGGACCTCATGAAATGGAACACCTACCTTCTTCAAAAGATACTTTGAAGCCATAAACATGTTCATATGCTTTGACTCAATAATCCCCTTCTGGGAAGCTAGCCTAAGAAAATACCCTGAAATATGGAAAAAGCCATACGCAGAAAAATATCCATCAAAGAGCTGCTTAGTGAAAATCTGGAATCAACCCAAATATCAAAAAAGAGAAGAAGGGTTGTTAGTATAAACCCTGAAGAAATATTCTATAGCCATTATAAATGATGGGTATGCTATTTATGAAGGATCATACAAACGGCTTCTGATAAAATATTAGGTGAAAAAGTCTGGAAAAATATTTAAACACATGAGTTGTAAAAACAGTAAGGAAACATAAAAATGTAGTTGTCACCATGTCAGAGTGGTAGACATATGGATTTTTACCTTGTTTTCAAAATTCTTTAATGTTATTGTATCTTCTACTTTCTTTAAAAAAAAGTTGGAATCCCTAAAACTTTAGCAATAGATTTATTAATGTTTTAAACAGGAGGAAATATTATTAATAGAGTTTAGAAAAAGAAGAGAAACTGCCCATTTTAGCATGAAGTGTCTTAAGAATACTGTCAATCTTGGTGCCTACAGTGGCCTGGCTAGCTTGCAGCCTCCCCCGGCCCGGGGATCTCCTCTGTGGTAGCTGGCATCCCTGGAGCAAGCATCCCAGAGACCAGGGCAAAGGCTGCAAGGCTTCCTACAATCCAGTCCAAAAGTCTCAGAATCTCACTTCTGCCATACACCACTGGTCAAACCAGTCACTAAGGCCAGCCCAGGTTCAAGGGGAGGGGAACTAGACTCCACCTCTCAGTGGGAGAGGGAGCAAAGAATTGGGGATCATCTTGGATCCACCCCAGGATCATTTTACATACGTTTAATCTGGGGCAAACTGCAGGGAGGGGAAGTGTGGACATGTGACCCGGTGCAGACAAAAGCACAGAGATGGGGTTCGTGGGTTTGTTGCTGTGACTGTGCAAACCAGTCAGGGTTTTGAGGGGTTACCTTGTTAAACGCAAGGAATGCTTAAAATCACTCATCCACTTGGGTCCCACAGTCTCACTCTCGGGCATCCCTCCTAAGGAAATAATTATACCAGAGACATGGAAGATTTACTGTACCTATCATAGTGACAAACTAGACAAATACCGAAATAGTCAGACAGTATCCAGGCTTAACATCACTCTGGGAGAATAAGTGGCTATTAAGAATGTTTACAATGAAAGTTCTATACCGAAACATGACAAATATTTATAGTACAGTGTTAAAACAACACAAAAGGTTATGTGTGTGTAACCAGGGACCAGAAGGGAACAGGCAGGAATAAAAATAGTTTTATCAGGTAATGACATTGGGTCTGTGTTAGTCTGTTTTTCTGTGTTAATAGCACAACAGCACAGACGGGGTGAGTTTTAAAGACAAGAGGTTTATTTTGGCTTGTGGTTCTGGTCTAAGGTCAAGGGGCTACATCTGATGACCGCCTCCTTGCTGGCGGACTGCTAAGAAGGGGTGGGGCATCTCACAGTAAGAGAAAGGAAGTGCTTGCCTGGCCCAACCAGCTTCCATAGCAGACCTACGCTCCAGAGAAACCACAAATCTGTCAATAATCCATCAACCACATGAATGGATTAGTCTACTCATGAGGGCAGAGCACTGATCACCTCCAAAAGGTCCAATCAGGTCCCATTTCTTTATATCTCATAATGCAGATTAAATTTCAACATGAATTTTTTTGTTTTTGTTTTTTGTTTGTTTGTTTTTTGGGTTTTTTTGTTTTTTTCATATTTAATTTATTTATTTGTTCTATTTAGGATTACTTGATAACAGAGCGCAATTTGATTCATTGTACATAGAGGATAATATCAATTCTCTAGTTGTAAGTTGTATAGAATCACAACATATATGCAGTCATACATAAAGTTAGGGATATGATGACCGTCATATTCCACCACCTTTACTGTCCCCATGCTCCCTCCCACCTTACACCCCTGTGAACAGAGTTCCACCATTGTTCCCATGACCTTCCCCACATTATGGAATGGATCAGCATCCACTTATCAATGAGTACATTCAGCATTTGGTTTTCTTCACTTAGCTTACTTCATTTAGCATGATATTTGGCTTACTTCACTTAGCATGATATTCTCCAACTCCATCCAGTTACCTGCAAATGCCATAATTTTATTCTTTTTTATTGCTGAGTAATATTCCATTGTGTATATATACCACAGTTTCTTTATCCAGTCATCTATTGAAGGGCATCTAGGTTGGTTCCACAGTTTAGCTATTGTGAATTGAGCTGCTATAAACATTGAAGTGGCTGCAGCACTGTAGTTTGCTGTTTTTAAGTCTTCTGGGTATAGACCGAGGAGAGGGATAGCAGGCTCAAATGGTGGTTCCATTCCAAGTTTTCTATGGAATCTCCATACTGCTTTCCAGATTGGTTGTACCAATTTGCACTTCCACCAGCAATGTATGAGCATGCCTTTTCCCCCACAACCTCTCCAACACTTATTGTTGTTTGTATTCTTGATAATTGCCATTCTGACTGGTGTGAGATGAAATCTTAGGGTAGTTTTGATTTGCATTTCTCTGATTGCTAGAGATTCAACATAAGTTTTTGAGAGCACAAGCCATATTCAAACCAGAGCGAGTTGATTTTTCTTTAAAATACAAGGCACAGAGAAACATGTTAAGCAATACCACAAAGGATGCACACCACACAATCTGGACTGTGGGACACCAATTCTGCAGGCTAAATGACCAGTTTCTTCAACTAATAAATTGCAAGGAAAAAAAAGAAGAAAGAGGAGAAAAATCTAGAGGACAGACAGTATCCAGGAAATTAAGAAATAAATGCATGAATCAGAATGCATAGATATTTCAGACCTAGTTCAAGTGAGATCTAATGACAATATTGAAGGGACATAAGGGAACACTTGAACTCAGGACTTTTGTTCATATCATTTGTCTCATTAAAGATGATTAATACTAGTAGTATTTCCTCAAGTCCTCATCTTTTTGGCCAGGGATTGAACTCAGGGGCACAAGACCACTGAGCCATGCCCCCAGCCCTTTTTTGTCTTTTATTTAAAGACAGGGTCTCCCTGAGTTGCTCAGTGCCTCACTTTTGCTGAGGCTGGCTTTGAACTCACAATCCCCCTGCCCCAGCCTCCCAAGCCACTGAGATTACAGGTGTGCACCACTGTGCCCTGCTAAGTACTCAACTTTTAAAGATAAATCTAGAAATGCTTACAGATTAAATGGTATGATTTCTAGGATTTGCTTCAAAGTAAATGTGGCAGGGGTGTGCTGTACGTGGGGTCAGGATGAAATGAGAGAAGAAGCTGGACTAAGAGCTGGGCGATGGTGGGTGATGGTAGGTGATGGTAGTATTGGGCAGTTCTGGTCTGTATGTCTTTGAAAGTTCCCATGATAAAGGGTAGTATGAGGTTTTCCCCCTCACTGTCCTTCAAGGTTATTTAATGAAGGGACAAGCCAAGCAGTGCCTTGGAAGGATGGCTTTGATGGTGGTATGGAAAGGCTGGGTAAGGATGTGGGGACAAGAAAAGTCTGAGTGGCAAGGGTCTTAGGGACCTGAACAGGTCCTTTCAGGCAGGAGAGCTGGTCCTGGTCCCAGCCAGGCCCTCTGTGTCTCTTAGAGCCTCAGTTTCCTCAGCCACCGACTGGGACAAAGACCTTACCCTTCTCCAGTTGCGTGCGGCTCCACTGAGAAGCCCCTGGGAAGTGGCCCTGCGGTGGGCAGGATGGCTGCTGGGTGCTGTGCAGACACTCGGAGCAACAATAGGGCCTGAGCTCTGCCCCAAATTGTGCATGGCCCACCCACTGTCAGGAGGGTCACCCAGTGCCCAGGTCTGTCCAGGTCTGTGAGGGAGTACACGAGACTTCGTGGCCATTGGCCAAGTGCCTACGGAAGGGATGCTGATGCCAGAGTCCCGTGGAGGAGCCCAGTGGGGCCTCTGTCATCCTCCACCCGACACCATGCCCTAGAGAGTATGGATATAAGAGCCGTCCTGTCCCCAACCTTTAGCTGAACAAGTGAGGGCCTCTGAACCTGAGGAAGTCATGGACAGGTCACAGGCCAGGCACAGGGGCAGGGGCAGGGGGACAGACACAAGAGCCAACTTCAAGATCTTCAGCTTACTACTGTCTCAGGTCTCATCGTCATGTGCCAAACATGTCCACATGAGAAAGATGGCAGCTGTCACAGTGCCCAGCTCTTCCGGCTCTCCCTGAGATGAAGGGGTACCAGACTCCCAGTGCTCAGATCGGCAAACCAGGGGTAGTCAGTCCCCTACTTCCCATTAATAGTGGAGAAGCACTATCCTCGTGGACCCTTAAGATGGAAAACATGCCCTAGTCCCATAGCTGTGTCTCACACCTATAGTCCAAGAGGCTGCGCCAGCAAAATCAGTGGGTTGGTGGTATAGCTGAGAGGGAAACCCAGGGTCCCGCTTCCTTGCCCAGGGTCATTGATTTCTCCTGGACATGTTGCTTCCTAGTACCCTTTCCTGAGGCACCACCTGTAGAGGGGACTTAAGGACCTCCCCTCTCCCTTCCTGAACAGCAAGACCACCAAGCACCTCACTGCTCAGGTCCAGTGGTTCCGATGGCTAAATGGGGCTTCCTCCATTTCCTCTGCAGGCAAATAGCTTGGTTGACCCCTTTCTGCAGGAGACAGCTCTTCCCCAGGAGAGAAGGCAGCCCAGGGAGGGCGAGCCAAAAGCCCACTAGGACCCGCAGAGTGCCCACGGCACCTTCCGCACAGACAGCTTAGCAAGCCATGCTGCGGAATCCCAGGCAGAACCTAGGGACACGCTGGAGCCAGAGGCTGGAGACAGGGCAGGGGTGGGGGTAAGTGGGTTCCAGGAAGAAGTGTGAAAGAGGAATGAGAAGGAAGGGGCTCCCCGTGCCTGGAGGCAGCAAGCAGGGGAATAACAGGGATCCTTTCACTGTCCCCAAGGAGGAAGGGAGAAAACCTGGCTTTGTCCTCACACCTGAGCGCCCTTGGGAGTCCCCTTCCCATTCCAATCAGAGCCCCAAGACGCAGCTGCACCCCTATTCTAAGGAAAGGTCTCACTCCAGGAGGGAACATTCTGGATGCACCAGCATCATTAACAGGTGCAACCCCTTCAGAAAGACCAGAGGGAGGGCAGTGTGACTCCCTAAGAAGTCACTGGCCCTGGAGTCACCTCCAGTCTACTCCACTCCAGAGACTCTGCTGAGTTCACTCCAGGGTGTGGCCTAGGCATAGATTGTTCAAAGCTCCCCAGGTGACTCCAAGGTACAGAAGGCTAGAGAATTCCCGCATGGAGACTGCAATACTCCCACTAAAGATTGAGTGAATTAATCAAGTCAGCTTTTCCCTATGGCCAGGTGCAGCTGGTTGTGGAGGAGGGGTATCTTAGAGGGTGTCAAAGATTTGGGAGATTAAAGGAAAATTTGCCCCTCGGACACCAAGGTCAACTGTGCAACGTCATCACATGCTTAAAACAGCAATGTGGCCACACCTGGTTTAACTCGGTTTTCTGTAATAAGGTGTTGAATAGCTCTGTACTGATCATCTTCCTTGCTCTAATTTTGCAGAAGGCTTTGTCCAAAATCTGATGTACTGGGCTGAGGTTGTGGCTCAGTGGTTGAGCACCTGCCTTGCATGTGTGAGGCACTGGGTTTAATCCTCAGCACCACATAAAATAAATAAAGGTATTGTGTTCATCTACAACTAAAAATATATATATATTAAAAAATCTGATGTACTGTGTCCCTCTGATACAGATATTTCAGAATAAATGAGAAAACATTTGAAGCATATTGAAATATGTGTAGGGAAAACTGCCATTTTGAACTACAAGGATTGAGGGTCAATAGAAAGACATCTTTCAGAATAAATGTCAGGCATTCTTTCTAGATGAGTAAGTCCAGACAGAGGTTCCCACTACTGGTCAGTTCATCCCCCTATTCAAGGCACAGCTGCTTGCTGATTCTGCAGGAGGTGTTCTGGAATAGGACTGGGGCTCCAACCCTGGAGCATGACATTGGTACTTAGTCCAGTCCTGGAAAACTAATGCTTCCTTTTTTTTTTTTTTTTTTTAATTTATTTCTCCCACAAGCCAGAAGGATCTGGTAAGATCTTTTTAGATTTCTCTTTCACTCTTAGAATCTTCATAAAGAAACAAGCCTTTAATATAGTGGCTCTCAAAGCATCCACCTGGACCAGCATCCACTGGGAATTTGTTAGAAATGCAAATTGTCCTGTCCAGAAATTCTGAGGTGGGGGCCAACCTTCTAGGTGATTCTGATTCACCAGAGGTGAGAACGGCTGACGAGGGGCACACAACCAGCATGAACAGGTGTTGCTTCAAATGCAGCTCCGCCAAATCACTGCTTGGCCAGTCACTTCATTCCGAGCCACTTCCACACCTGTAAAGGAAGAGTGATAACAGTCCCTACCACTCTGGTTGTATTGAGATTGACAGGAACAAATGCAAGGTGAACATTTAGCACTGCTCTTTGCAGGACTGGGGCAAAGGTGGTCATGGTCACCCCCTTATATTCTGCAACCATATGGCTCACTCCTTTCACCCCCACCTCAGCCCTGATTCTTTTTGTTGTTATTGTTGTATTTAGATTTTTTGAAATCATATTTATTTTTGTAGTTCAAAATAACATACTTAGCTTTATATTTCTTTATTTTTTAAAATTAGGGCATTTTAATTATACAGAATAATAGCTTTCATTGTGCCAGCCTTGGTTCTTGGTATTACAAAAGTGCTCAGTCCATGGCAGCTACCACTTTGTGTTATTGAATAATATGAGGTTTCATCCATCTTGAGGGCTTTGGCCCAGTGGAGTCCTGGAGTCAAAGCCCTCAGAGAGTCAATGGAGAAAATCCAGTGGAATCCTCAGTGGAGCTACTGGAACTAATAAATGTATTTAGTGAGATTACAGGATACTAGATCAACATATAGAAATCAATTTTATTTCTACATGCTATCAAAACAAAAAATTGGAAAATGAAATCAACAATGCCATTTATAATAGTATAAAAATATGAAATGCATAGGTATAAATCAAGTTAAAGATGGAAAACAATTATATGGAAAACTACAAACACTGCTGAGAGAAGCTAAACCAGAACCAAATAAGCAGGAGTCTAGCTCATGGCTGGATTCAGCATCACCAAAGTTCATGCTTATGTTTTTTTCTCTGAGTTGTCTAGTGTTAGCCCTTGCATTTGGGCCTTTGATGGTGCAAGTTCATTTGTTAGGTGACACCAGGGTCAGATTTCACCCTTTTGCATGGGGACATCCCGTGGTCCCAATACCATTTGCTGAAGACCTTGTTTTCTGCACATTGATCTTGGTACCATTGCAGAAAACCAATTGATTATAAATGTGGAATTTCATTTCTGGACTCTCGAATTCTATTCCATTGGTATGGATGTCTGTGTTTCTGCCAGTGCCACATGGTCTTGATGGCTGTAGATTTGTAGCGAAATTTAACTTGTGAAATACGTGTTCTCCAAAGTGTCTTCTTCTTCAACATTGTTTTGGCTATTCTGGGTATGGACAACTGAGTTTGGACAAAGACATAAAGGCAGTTTAGAGGAAAGAGCATTGTCTTTTCAAGAAGTACAGCTCCACAACAGCTGGATATCCGTTTGCTTTGACTTTCCTCTCTCTTCTACCTGTGGCTCCTGTTTGCAACTGGACCCCTATTTTCTGGAATGATTTTGCTCTTCCACTGTTTTCTTATTTCTGTTCAAAAACATAATTTTAATGAAGTTTAACTAAATTGACATATTCTTGGCCTGGGTTCTCTATTTTCAAAGGCTGGGCCTTATTTTTATTCATAGACCATTTCCTGCAATCTGGGAATGTGGGAAGCCTAAATGGACAGGCTGACCGATGGGAGCTGGGGAGGCATCCTACGGATGTGTTCCCTGCACCTTCCCCAGACAGATGGCCTCCCCTCCCTTGGCCTCTCTAAGAAAGGGCCTGAGTAGCCACAGCCAGAAGGATTCAGGCGCCACAGGGCCTTCATACACAGACAGGTATCTGGAGCCTCTTCTCCTACTTGGTTTCTGAAGGAGAAAGGGCCTCGGCTGCACTGTCCACTTCCAGTCTTTTCCAGGAGCATAATATCCACCTGCATGTTAGTCAAGCCTGTCTGCAGCACAGCCGTTCTGAGTGGTCCCTGATCCAGCAGCAGCAGCACTTGGAAACTTCTAAGGAATCAGATTCTCAGGCCCTACCTTCAACCTGCTCAATCAGCTGCTCTGGGAGTGGGAGCCAGAAATTCATGTTTTAACCAGCCCTTTATCTGGTGGGCCAGGCATGGTGGCACACACCTGTAATCTCAGTGGCTCAGGAGGCTGAGATAGGAGGATCGCAAGTTCAAAGCTAGCCTTAGCAACTCAGTGAGGCCCAAAGAAACTTAGAGAGACCCTGTCTCTAAATACAATATACAAAAAAGGGCTGCAGATGTGGCTCAGTGATTAAGTGCCCCTGGGTCCAATCCTCGGTACCAAAAAAAAAGAAAGTTTACCTGGTGGTACTAAATGACCAAATTTCACAGCCTGCTTCTGTGATTTGCCACCTATTATTTAAAATTGCAGGGTCTTGGCTTCTTTTCTTTTTTTTTTTTTTTTTTTATGGTACTGGGGATTGAACCTAAGGGCACTTTACCACTGAGCTACATCCCTGGTCCTTTTTATTTTTTATTTTGAGATGGGGTCTTGCTACTTTCTGAGGGTCTTGCTAAGTTGCTAAGGCTGGCCTTGAATTTGTGATCCTCCTGCCTCAGCTTCCTGAGTTCCTGAAATAACAGGCATGTGCCACGGCACCTGGCCCAGTTTCTTCATCTGTAAAATGGGAGTGATAATGGTACCAGCCCCCACTAGGCTCTTGTTTACATGAA
Organism: Geosciurus inauris; assembly: GCA_004024805.1. Lineage (NCBI taxonomy): Eukaryota > Metazoa > Chordata > Mammalia > Rodentia > Sciuridae > Geosciurus > Geosciurus inauris. The sequence continues at coordinate 18,713 of PVHX01012217.1, read as the reverse complement.
TAGAATGAGTCATGTAAATGACTTGGGAAGCACTCAATAATCATTAGTGTGTAAATGTGAATTTCCCTTGCCTTAGCAGCTTATGAAGATTCATCTTTGTGTATAACAGTTGCATAAATACTCTTTAAGCTTTTATAAAGAAATTTGCATATGATGGCCTCACTCCTTTTCATAGCAAGCAAGGTAGGTACTATCCTCTCCATCGTATACATAAAGAGGTCCTGGTGGTGACCCATCCTTCCAGAGTCACAGTGAGAAAGTTATAGGTCCGGGACCTAAACCACTTTGGAACTAAACATCTGTGTCTTTCATCACATGCCGTCACAAGTTCTCAGAGTGCAGGTGGCAATCTTAGTTGACATGGTTAACTTAATTTAGGTACCTTCATTTGTCTACTTCAGGAACAAAGTTACGGTCAACGTGACACTGTTAGTTATATTTAAAGTTCTCTACAGGACCCAGCTTGGCCCCTGACCCATAGCTGCTCTCTGAAATTCTTTTTTTTTTTGGTACTGGGGATTAAACTCTGGTGTTCTTGACCACTGAGCCACATTCTCAGCCCTATTTTGTGTTTTATTCAGAGACAGGGTCTCACTGAGTTGCTTAGCACCTCGCTGTTGCTGAAGCTGGCTTTGAACTTGTAATTCTCCTGCCTCAGTCTCCCACAGTGCTGGGATTACAGGCGTGTGCCATGATGCCCGGCTCTGAGGTTCTTTTGGTAAAAAGGAATAGGCAGTGGTTAATGAGACTGGCTGAGCCAGCTCCAGCCTGTGTCCAACCCTTCTTATCTGAGTGTGTGACCTTGAACAAGGTACCTATCCAATTCCCCAAACAACCTTGGGTCTCCAATTCCATAATATGCAAGGCGTGGAAACACTTTGCAAACTATAAAGTGCACACACAAGCTTGGGCTTGGAAGTCACAGCCACAGTGGTGAAGGAAGTTGCTGAAGAGGCACCCTGCTAGCTTTGTCATCTCCCAGAGCCTCTGTGGTCTGGCGAGTCCAAGGCACCGGCAGCTGGTGGGAGATAGGTGGGGACCAGTGGAAAATGAGTCATGCCATGTGGTCTGATTGATCCTTGTCAGGGAGTGACCTGCCTGGGCAGGGAGAATCAAAGACCCTGCCAGGCTAACCTGCAGGTATATGTCATCAGCTGGGCACAGGATATTGCTGCCCTGATTCCTGGCTAGCCAAAGGCCCTCTGGAGTCTGGCCCCAGGAGCCCACTTGAAGTGAACAAGTTCTTGTCCCAGCTGTCAGTTCACAGACTGACTATGCCCATGAGCCTCACTCTCTGGTCCTGAGTTCTCCAAAACAGATGGCTGGTCTCAGTATTCAGACCCACAGATGGCCTACGGGAGACCCCCTTCTGGCAGTGAGGGTCAGGGCGGGGAAAGCAGACTGGTGTTTCTCCATCTGCAAAACAAAGATCAGCAATGCCTCCATGTCACTGGATTGAAATTGGTGGGCTGGGGTCTGGGGTGTGTGCCGAGGGCCTCACCTGCTCCCTTGCTTGCCAAGCTCATTGTGAAGCTATTATTGTTGCCAGTGACGCCAGGGTGCAGACAGAGGGCAACTCTGAGTTACTGCAGGGAAAAGGAGAGACATCTGGTACTTTTAGGAACAAACCTTCCTCCAGGAGCAATAGACATTTCTTTCAGGCTTTTGAAAGAGCTGGAAATGGCCTGAGGACTACCCCTCCCCCCTTCACTCCCACCCCATTCCTGCATTCAGGGACCCCACCCTAGGAACCACTGGCCCAGAGCATCTTAAAGCTTCCAGTTCAGACACTGTAGGGATTGGGACATTTCAGCTATGCTGATGGTCAGCCATGCCTCTTAAAAAACCCCGCGTGGTCAGTGCAGCTGGGCCTGTGGTAAGTCCGAGGTGGACCACAGGAGGAGGCGCACAGGAGTCCTACCTTGCAGAGCTGGCACCCCAAAGGGGAGGCGCCTGTCAGAGGAAAGCTGGAGCCCCATTCAGAGCCTCCAGAACAGAACCACCACGCCTCCCCCATTCCTCTGATCTGCAAAGGCTGGGAGGGAAGGAAGCGGTAGTTTCAAAGGCTGAGCAAGCCCCTCTGCCAAAGGGTGGGAGAGGCCAAAGAATGAGTCCTGAGCCCTCCCAGGAGCTGCTGAAAGAAGAACCGTGCCCATTTCCTCTTCTTCCTCTTGTCTTCCTTTGCCGGCCTGCTTTAAATATGTGTCTTATAGGTCAAGGTCAAGATGGAGTGACCGGAGGCTTAGCCAGGCTGGTGGGTCTCCCGCAGCAAAGGCCAGTGCAGATGGGAAGGGCACAGAATCCTCACCTCTGTGGATGTTCCCCACCCATTCTCTCCTTGCCCCTAAAGCTTACACCCCGAGACAGCAAAGGCAGGGTTCCCGCTCCTACTACACAGAGAGAGAAACAGAGCCAGAAAGAGGATCATGCTGAAATCTACCCCTAACCTTCACTGAGCACTCACTGATTTATCAAGTAAGGTCTTAAGAATCTTTCAGGTACCGTCTTAGTTAACCCTCACCAGAGTCCTAAGAAGCAGAAACTCTTGCTATCCCCACTTCATAGAAAAGAAAGTGGAGGCACAGAGAGAGATGTCAGGGAACTTCGGTTCTGGCTGACGTGAGAGTCCATGCTTGATGAGTCACAGGGCAGCGGCCACACCCAGGTCTTCAGGATTCAAGTCAGAGCTCTCTCTCTGCCACCCTTCTGCTCCTGTGTGGCTACCTGTTCTAGCAATCAGATCCAGAGAAGGAACCAGTTGTGTGGGAGGGAGGGAGCTCCATCCCTATGCAGCATCCTGGTCAAAGTTAGATGATCCCATGGTGGAGTGATGTGGAGGTGAGGAGAGTCGGACCTGAGGTTCCTCCCAATCAGAAGTATCTATAGTCCAAGGTGGAAGGAGCATCCTATTTGCAAAAAGAACCTCCCAAATGACTTCTAGGCCCCAACTTTTCTTTCCATTCTCATGTCATTCATTAATTCTCTTAATGTACAATTTACTGAGAGCCTACTCTGTGCCAGATGCTGTGCACAGTGGACTAGCAAGACACAGAGCCTGCCCTCCTGGAGCTTCTGCTCTTGTGACCTGCCTGACCCACTGGCCAGCTGGAAGGTCCTCTGCCACCTCAAGCTTACCCACCTCTGACCTTGCCTCCTTCTGTTTCCCTTCTGCACTCACTAATCACTGCAGCAGGTGTCCCTGTCCCGAGGGGAGCTGCATTTCAGGTAGATGTCTGGGGGGATGGAGTGGGCGTGTTCTAGAGACGGCAAGCTCATGGATTCAGGCTGTGTTCACCTCTGCCTCCTCCATGCCAGGTATTTTGGCACAGATAAGATGTCCATTCATTCAGCAAATACATACTGAGCACTTGCAATGTGACAGGCACTGTTTTGCCGCTAGCTGTGTGACAGTGAACAAAAGAGGCAAAAAGTCCTACCAGGGTTTACAGTCCAGTGGGAATTACCAGGTGAACAAGTCAATGACTAAATGAATAGTCATAGCAGCCTAAAGACCCTTTTTGAGCCCCAAAACCTAGAAAAAGGTGCACCTTGGGACAGCGTTATCCACAGGCCACATGTTTATCTACGCTAAGTGAGGTCTTGAAGCAAGCCCACCATCCCCTGCAGTGCGTGTGTTTAAAAATCACAGGAAAGCGATTGTGTTGGAATTGGTCTTCCCTGCTTTGGGAATCCAGGGCCATTGAGGTGTTAGCTTGAGGCTTGGATAAAATAAAATAAAATAAACTTAGGAGTCACAGAAATGATTCAATTTCAGGAAACACCAGGCCCAGGGACAGTAATAACAAAAATAATCATAGCAAACATTTACACAGCACATACCGTGTGCCAGACCCAGGAGAAGCCCCGGGTTCCTGACAGATGACAAGGCCGTGTCGGAAGGAAGGGCAGGCTATGAGAGGGACAACCCTGGCTGGAGTTGTCCCCTGGGATTGCCATTGTTCACTTGGGCTCCAACTGTCCGGTGACCCACAACAAGCTCTCGGGTCCTGGGGCCTTTGAAATTCCCAGGAATTCGGTGGCAGAAAAGACAGTCTTCTCAAGAAAAAGGAAATGTGATTCCCTGAAATAAAACTTTATACCCATGAAAGGAAATTTTTTGAAAATAAGGAGGCTTCTTTATTATCTGAAAAGAAGATTAGAAAACACACTTATTGAGCCCCTACTATATGCCAGGACCTCTGTAGGACTTGATCTGTACTGACATTTACTCACCGCCTGACACTAACTTAATGCAGGTCTATGGCCAGGAATAAAATCAACACTGTGGTCTCCAGGGGCACCAGGATGCCCTATACAGCTGGCCCACTTGTTAAAATAGTTGCATGCTTTTGTTCTAGCTGGTACAGAGCAGCTGCCCTGAGCCCCCCAGCTGTCCTGGGACCCTCTTCCCATCTTCTTCCACTTTCCTGTGATTCAAAGATGCAAGAGTTTGCAGGGGCACAGTTGGGATCCCAGAGAATGGACCCATGGTTCAGCCTAAACCACTTGGCCATTACCTGTTTGAAGTTCTGAGTACCACCTGCCCTTTTGGGCTTCCCAGGCCTGTGGGAACCACTGAAATTCTTAGAACCCCTTCAATCTTAAATGTGGTTCCTGTCAGCCTCCTTTCTGGCCACTGCCTTCCCCTTCCTTCCTGTGTCCTCTAGTCATCTGACCCCTGCTGCTCAGCTGCGGACTTGCTCCCTTTCCCACCCACTCCCACTCTCTGAACCTGTTTTTCCAGCCTGGACCTCTCTCCTGGGCTAGCCATATGGTCAGGGGTCTGCAGGACGTCTCCTCTGAAATCCCACTGCCACCTCAGACTCAAAGCTTCCCCAAATAACTGAGGTCAGCCCTGTTTTAGATTTCTCTCTTCCCCTCTCCTTCTCCTCCTCCTGTGTTCTCATTTCTCTCCTGCACACATGCATGTATTTATGCCATAAATACCCATAGAGCACTTGTTTCATGTCAGGCATAGGGGCCAGGAAGAAAGTCCAAATTCAAAGCCATCCTGACATCTCTTGCTCCAGCAAAGTCATTGGTTCTGATGAACCCAGCCTAATTCTATCTTAAGATTGAAAGCCATTTCGATAAGAGGTCATAAAGGTTTATTTTTTGTTTTACTTGCTTGGACCATGTTTGGCTTTGATTAGGTAACTGCCCTCCTTAAAATCTCAGCAGCGCCCCCATGCTGGAACCTGAGTTTACTCCCTTATATAAAGATGTTCAGCATGTAAATCATTGATTTGCTATCTGCTTCTGTATTACACTTGCCAGAACCCTGTCAGTTGTAAATTCCTAAGATACCTACTTTTCTAATTCTCTGTGTTATAAAAACCTCCCTGCTCCTGGACAAGGCTGCTGCCCTCACTGTTTGAAGGGGACAGCTGCTGTACAGCTAATTTGTGTGCACAATACACACTTGCTTAATTTGATTTAAAATTGGAGTCAGTGGTCCTTTCTTTGCATCGTGGGTTCAACAGTCCCTAACCATGGGCTGACTCCTTATCAGCCACTCATGTGCACACAGGCCCTCTAGACACACACAGAGACACATGGGCACAAACATACACATACTCGGGAGCCCCCTGGGATATCAACAAGCCAAGCCTTGTACATCGGCACGCATGCACGTACAGTTACCAGTTTCAGTGAGTGAAAGCACAAGACGCCCAGTTACATTTCAATTTCAAATGAATGATTTTTTTGTTTAGCATAAGTATGTCCAAATATTGCATGGAACATAATTGTACCAAAAAGTAATCTGTTGTTCATCTGAAATTCCAGTGTAACTGGGCATCCTGTATTTTATCTGGTGACCTTACAATAGAGAAAGGCTAAACAAATATGGAGCCCATGCAGACGCAATTTGCAACTTACACACTTATGCACACACACACTTAAACATGAAATTCACATGTGACGGTGTACTTCACACTGTTCTGCATCCTGGACTAATTGGCATCTTGCCACTTGAGACCAAACTGTGGCAGGGCCATGACCGGATGGCTACTAAAAGCTCTTCAGGGAAATGTTTATTCTGTGAATCAATGCCTAATTAGCAGGAAATTCCTGAATGTCCAGCTCCTAGAATGTTGTGTGCCCAAGTTAATCCTTGTGGATTCCACTGGGCTCTGCGCCATCACTGGCAGGGATGGCAGTGGGGAGAGGGGCCTAGGGGGCCTGAGCTTCTCCTTCTCTTACGCTATCTACAAATTCCCAGCGGAAACCTGATTGCTTCAAACTCCCTTTCCAGACAGGACCTTCTCATCCAGATCCAAAATCTGCCTGGGATGATGGGAAAGCCACAGAATTTGATGCCAGGCAGAAATAGGTTTAAAACCTGACTTTAACATGTTGGCACTGTGTGTCCTTGGGCATCACTTAGCCTATCTGAACAGTGGAAAAGTTCCATTTTAATAAATCAACTCCTTAGGGTTGTGGTGAGGATTATTAAAGAAGAAAACGTATGCAGAAGGTGATTTTCAAATTTTGGATAAAAGCTAGTTATTATAAACTCTTATCATCCATGATCATTATATTCATAATTGTGATTGATAGGAACGATCAAGTAAATAGTAATTACAATTGAATTCAGAGGGGGGGGGCTTAGGTTGTAAATGAAGCACAGATAAAGTATTGGAACAACTAAAGCCAGCAACTGGTATCAATGAAATACTGAAGAGTCATGCCCTAACTGGATGGTTAGGTATAAATTCAGCACATATGAGGAAATCTGCTGTGTTCAAAATATCTTGAAAACCCTTTAGGATTGTAGGTGCAATGCCCTGCAAAGCTGAACAATAATTCCTGTGCACACTGGAAATTGAGGACCACTGCAATAGACTAAAGGGGAAAACAAAAGAAAATTATCTATGCAAATGTCTGGGCATCCTTTGTTTTTAAAATGCCTAGCAAATCCCTAGGGGTGAATGGAAGGGGGCGGTGTGGTGGGAGGGGGGGTTGAATTCCAAAGTTTTTGCTTGCACACGCAGGGTTTCCTCTGTTCTTTTTAAAGCATATGTCATTGACCTTAGTGTTGTGCATTGTTTCTAATTATTTTGTACCTGAGCACACAACAGAATTGTAGGTCCCACTTAGGCCAGTGAAATAAAATACTGCCAAGTGATTCTTTATCATCTCCTACCTTTTCTGCAGTGACCAACAACATTCCAGAAAGGATACTTTGAGTTTCTAAGTGAGGCTGGTATGGACAGAGGCAACCTTACAAGGGACGTTGAGCATAAGTGAGAAATGAACCTTTGCCATTTTAAGCCATTCATATTCAGGAATTGTTTGTTACTGCAGCAAAACCCAACCCATCCTGACACACACTTTAAACACTTTAAAATATTCATCCATTAATAAATTTGTTTGTTGCTGTGAAGAATTTTTGAAAGTAGCATTACATCTTACAGGGGGAAAAATGTTCTAAAACAAATTTGTAAGTTAGATGAGTTGAAGTGAAACTCCGCTGCAGTTATACCTGGCCTCATCCACCTCCAAATAGAACCTGTGGTAGCTTAGAAAATCCAAATACACATGGGCAAACAGAGTAGCTAAAGTAATGATGGAAGAGATGGTAAACTACTCAAGGAAAATGGGAAAGAGCTGTACCAAAGGTCAAGAATGAAAGACTGAATCATGGGTCAGTGAAGGCATTTTGGTAACAAAGAAATCCTTGGTAGTAAAAGGTTTTGGACCAGAGGTCTGGGAGGGAAGGAGGGAGGAAACTAGTGCTTCCAGGGGCCACTGTGTGCCCGATACTGTGCTCCATGCATCAGAAACATGATTTTATTATTATTATTATTATTCTCATTACAACTCAGTGAAAAAAGTTCAGAGAGGCCAAGTAAGCTGTCCAAGGTCATGAGCGGCAGAGCAAGGATTCAAACCTGATGCCCTCCTTAGAGCCCTGGGGCGGTGCAGTTTGGCAGGACACATTCACCACCATTTGCTCCTGGCCTGGCTGCAATTCGAGGTGGCCATAGACTAGCATTCAGCTCCCACTAGGTCAAACAGGAAGACCTACTGGAGGAGCCTGAGGTGTCCAGAAGGCCTGCTCCTTGCAGGGCAGCCCAGCTCACGACTTCCTGTTCTACACCCATGAGAGTCCAGGGCTTCGTGGGAGTGTCCTTCTTGTCCCTGCATTCCAGGTCCAGATGCAGACAGCTGTAGGCTTCCTCTGGCCCATGGTGACTCACACTGGACAAGAAAGCTGCTTCTTTGCCTGATTCCCTGTCCCCAATACCTAATCTGGGGAAAACTGCCTCAAGCTTCCTGAACCCAAGACCCTATCTGGGTGGCTGGCTCATGAGAGTGTGGGGGTGTACCGATGATGTCCAGAGAGCAGGGACCAGAACAAAGAGGAAATTCAGGGCGGGAGAGCATTTTTTTTCTCCCTGGCAAGGATCCTGCAGCCATCTGGCGGAGGGGGCTGTTATTCAAACCTTCTGGATTGTGATCTGTTTGTTTTGCAGGAGTTTGCAGCTGATCGTGTTCATCAAAGTCCTGCATCCCACTGCCCGGGCTGGCTCCTTTCACAGGTTGACCTGCACAGCCGCGGTTTCCTCCAGGTTTGGTTCGTGGTTATCCTTGCACCAGCAGCATGGATCTTTTATCAACTGGATGCTCTAGGTCAGGATGGGCATTCATTTTTTGATTCCAGGGAAAATACACAGATGTCAAACCAATGTCAACCTGGGAGACCGGGGTGAAGGAGGGGCATTGGGAACTTCAGAGAGCCAGTGGGCAGGCCAGCTCCAGAGACTCTGGTGTGATCATCCTGGCTCTGAAAAGGTGACACCAATCCTTTCTGGGTAGCTAATGTCTCTGGAACGCCTTATGTCTCTGGCTATTGTCTGCCTGTGAACAGTACATTACAATAATACACATGAAAGCCACCAGACCAGGTGTGTACACGGCGGGTTCTCAGTTAATACCATTAGTTTCCTCCTTCGTTTCTTCAATCATCTGACAAGGTGGCCTTTTCTCTGTGCTGGCTCACAGGCCAGATAAGAGGGCTGGTCCTCCTTGCTGTGGGCATCAGGGCAGCGGGCACTTTCCTTCTGCTGGCAGCGAGTAAGACTTATGCCTTCAAAGGAACCACAGTGGCCACAGTGTGGTCACTTTTACCCAGAGAGTAGAATCCCAACCATTTGGTAAGACATGAGCTTGGTTTCTCAATAAGCCTTTTGGATGTCGGCCTGGCTTTGGGGTCAGAGAGATGGGTGAGGGCAGCTGTGCAAGAACAGAGCTGGGGGTTGTTCTGAACAGAGAAGGAGGTAGTCTCCTCTGCCACAGTGATCAAGCTCCATAGGGAAGTGGGGGTCCCCTTGACTCTAGAATCAGGGTTCTGGGAACTTCTAAATCAAACATTGTTTTTTGTTCTTTGTATTTTAACTACTCAGTTCTTCTGCATTTTGGGAGGGAAGACACAGGGGCTGTTCAAATGCCTTGCCTAACTCCCAGCTCCCAGCCCTCCTCCCACAAGTGAGGCAGCCCCAGATCCCCAGCCCTCCCTTCCCTCAGGATGTTCAGAGGACTTTGCACAGAGAACCTGGAAGCTGAGCCCCCAGAGGAAAGACTTGACTCATTCCTAACACCAGCCCAGCCTCAAAACCTATTTCCTTCCAGATTATTCTAAGTCCCTGCACTCTAATCCCCAAAGACTTGAGTCTTGATGCCAGACCTAGGGCTGTGATGATAACCCTGGCTATCAGACTTCCCCCAAAGCTGCCCACTAGTCTGGAACTTTCCATGGTGCCCATTCCTAGGCTCCTGGTCACTTCCCTACCTGCTGTGGGCCTCTCCCTGGATCAGCAGAGGCCACGGCTTCAAGCTCAACATCAAGCTTGGGACCCACGACTGTGCCATTGATCAGGATCCCCTCAAGTCACTGACAGGATCACTTCCCTGCTTAAGGCTACTGTGTTCCAGCAGGTCTGTCCCCATGAGGAGCCCACTGCACCAGGGCAATAGGGGTCTGTGGGTGAGTGAATGGCAATCCACTGTGAAAACTGGGGCATGGTAGGTTGCTCCAGGGGTTCAGGGAAGGACTGGGGGAGAAAGCACTGTCGATCTTGGAGTTCAGAGACAGGACAGGAGGACACCAGAGAGGGACAGTCTCTTTTGATTGATCTAATGGTTACTTTTGTCTTTATCTTAATTTTTCCCTTTTGTGGCTGATGTTTACTTCCAAGTCACTTAATTTTATCTCTACATTAAAAAGCAGATGTAAGATCTTGTCCTAAATTAAAAATTCTGGATTTCCTTCATGTAGATTGTTGGTGAAAGGAAATAGACCCTGGCTCAAGCCTTCAATGTGCGATCTCTGGGAGCAATGTGTGGACCTCCCTGAGCTCCAGTGCCCTCATCAGAAAAGCAGAACACCTCTGCCCAGCAACCCTCCCAGGGCAATTGTGTGTCCCAGAAGAAACAGCAAATGTGCTCTTGCTCCCTGGGCAGACAGTCCTGGCCATGAGAGAGCTTACTGCAGTGTCAAGACCCGTCCACGGACCCCTCTAATAGCTTCTCCAGAAATCAAGAGAAGGACCTGAATCTTCATTTTCCCCATTCGGCATGTCCATGAGGCTGGGCTTGGTGGTCAGCATACGCCACGCAAGTGAGCTCTCGCCAGGGCTGTGCCTTCTCCTGCTTAGAGAAATGCTACCTGTGCACAGAGGTGTCCTCGGGGCGCTGGGAATGATCTCTGTGTGGGCCAGGACTGAGAGTCCAGCACAGCAAGGGTGTGGGCTCAGGGGTCTCGTGTGTGTGTGTGTGTGTGTGTGTGTGTGTGTGTGTGTGTTTAAGGAAAATAAAAAAAAAGGAAGTAGAGGAGGAAGGAAGGGAGGGAGGGAGAGGGAGGCCCACTCCCTCCTGCCTACCTTGAAAAACCTTGGAAAAGGCGGGAGTATGTCCAGGCCACTGGCTGCTCCCCACCCCACTTCCCCAGGAGAGTTCTGGAGAAACGCCAGAAGCGGAAGTGACCTTCAAATACTTCTCAGCTGCCTTCTAGGGAAAAGCATTCAGAAAGCATTCAAAGCAGGGAGCTCTCAGAGGTGGGGGCCTCAGAGCTGCTAAGAGCCCCCATTGATGTTTGGGGAGTGGACTCTTGCCTGCAGGAAAGCCAACCCCCCAGGCCAAGATCGACAGAGCCTAGCTTGCACTGGGCCCAAGGACAGAGCACCAATTTTCCTCCCCGTTTCTCCTCTCTCTCTCTCTCTCTCTCTCTCTCTCTCTACTAGGAATTGACCCAGGGGTGCTCAACCACTAAGCTACACCCCCAGCCCTTTTATTTATTGAATTTTTAATTTTAAGACAATGTTTCACTAGGTTGCTGCGGCTGGCCTCAAACTTGTGATCCTCCTGCCTCAGCCTCCTGACCATAGGTATGTGCCAGTGCACTGACTTTCTCCTCCCTTTCTTCCTTATCAAAATGGATCCAGTCTCAAATACCTGAGGCTAGCATATGCATTTTCCTTTTTGCAAGTTAATGCATAGGAGTTGAGGAAAGGAGGGAGCATTACCAGAACTTCTCTTCAGAATTTAGAATACCATGTGAAAGGGATCGGGAAAGACTGGGGAGGGGAGGCAGAAGCAATTCTGTTAAAGGCAGTCTTCACCTGGGATAGCTGTTACAGCGCCACAGCAAGCCAGTCCCCACGAGGGTTCCTTTATGTGGCTGATGACCGCAGCTCTGCACCCAACCTCAGTGCTCCCCAGCTCCATTGACAGGAGTCACCCTGGGCCAGCTCCTGCTTATTTGCATTAGGTCACTATTTCTTCTTAATTGCCCTTGACTCTGGTCTCCCTCCCACTGGAGGGGTTTTGAGGAAATCGCTGGCCTGGTGTCCACAGAAAGAGGCCACTTGGGTGGGCTGAGGGTTGAGGAGATGCTGCTTCTTCCCACAAGTCTGTCCCTGCCCAGAGAGGGCTTCCAGGACAGCCTGAACAGATGCCTGCTCTAGAGTGTGGCCCAGCGTTTCTTCCTTCCTGTCCTCTCTTGTCCACAGGGCCAAGCCCTCCACCTGCATCCCAGATCCCGAGGCGCCCTGTCTGGCATACCCTTCCCTGGAGCCCAGCTCTCTCCCTCTCTGCTGGCTCCTCCCCATGCAGTGTGGCTGAAGCACAGGACAGTCAGGAGACTGGGGCACAGCCAGCTCCCTCTACCAGACCTGTGACTCCAGACAGGGCAGTGGCCTCACTGAGCCTCAGTTTCCTCCCTGGGACATTGGGGTTCTGAGGCTGACAGCACAGCACTTTCTCTCCAGCCTGATTTCAACTGCTCACTATCTCACTGCCTCTGCTGTGTCTAGGCCCACCTCCTGCCTGTCCATTATCAAACAAACTCACCCCACAAATAGGCTGGCACATAGGCCCTGCTATCAGGGCATCCGCTGTCTAGTGGGGCAAGGAAACAGGCACAGTCCTGAAAACAGTGATGCTGTAAGTGAAGGGTGCTGGACGGAGGTGAGGAAGTGCATCTCCCTCCGGCCTGGGCTACCTCCAAAGCTTCCCAGGGAGACTGCAGCTGACAGCTGAGGGCTAGTAGGAGCGGGAGCGCTGAAGGAAAAGTCCGGAGTGTTCCAGCAGGAGAGCAGCAAGTTCCAAGGCCCCAGGACAAGAGAAGGGGTCAGATTAGGGAAAATAAATATGGTTGGTTTGGTTGGACAATATTGTGTGTGTGCATGTGTGCGCTCGGATGCACTGGTACGCGTTGGGGTAGAGGAGGGGACAGAGAGGAGCCTGGAGAGGTGGCAGGGAATGACTCACACAGAGCCTGTGGCCACACAGAAGTCTGGGTATTTTACAGAAAGCATCAAGGGCCCCAATGGAGGGGTCTTAAGCAGGGACCAGGGCAATCAGGTGTGCACTTTAGAAAGACCCCTCTATCTGCCATGGAAGGAAGATTTTGAGTTAAAAAAAAAAAAAAGATTGGCAATGCCAAATAGCTATGTGAGAACATGGAGCCACTCTGTCACTGGAGAAGAGGTGCCTCCAAAGAAGGATCCAGAGAGTTCCTAGAGAGAAAGGAGACCCTGACTCAGGACCAGTGGGGTTCTTGGCATTCCTGATGGAGAATTTCAGTACCAATCAGGCACAGACAGAGGATCATCTAGAAAGCAGATGCACATTCAAGGGAAAACACAGGCCATCTCCAGAGTGAGAGATGCCTTTGGGGGTTCCCAGCTTTTCTTCTACAGGAAGTTTGTTGAGGGGTGGATATGGAGAGGCATGCAGGAGTGACGTAAGTCTGGTGAGCTCAACACAGGTGCTGGTGGTCTGGTCAATCTCTGGATCCTGAGGCTGACATGGTCTTAATTATCTGATCCATAGATAGTGCTGCAAAGTCCCCTAAGTTATAGGTTCCTTGAGATATCATATTTCTTTTTGCTTAATCTATTTACCAAGAGATAAGTTAACATGCACAGGCAGATCTACAGATTTCCCAGGAATTTGGGAGTAACTGGCCTGGAAAAGAGACTGGCTTGCAGAGTGACAGGCCTGGCAAAGTATGTGGAATTTCTGAATTAAAATCTTCTTCCTTGCGCTTCCCTTAGGTCTCCTTCCTACCTTCTTATTTCTTCTATCCTACCTTGACTGGAACTCCTATATTCACATTTATGAAAGGGAAGTGCATTGAACCTGGCACTCCCATTTTGAAAACCATTGATGATACCTAATAATGTTGAAGGTGTGTATCTTTGACCCAGTGTCTTAGTCCATTCAGGCTGCTATAACAAAACACTGTAAGCTGAGTGGACAGAAATTTATTTTTCACAGTTCTGGAGGCTGGAAGTCCGGATAAAAGTGCAGCAGATTTTGTGTCTGCAAGGGCTTCCTCCTTAGATGACACCTTCTTCTGCATCCCCACCTGGTGAGAAGAATAAATGAGTCCCTTTGGGCCTTGTTTATAAAGGCACTCATCTCCTTCATGAAGGCAGAGCTTCTGCAACCTAATTTCTTTCCAAAGATCCTACCACCTTCTAGCAGCATCACCTTGGGCGTTAGACTTTAACTTATGAATTCATGGGGGACACAAACATTTAGCCTACAGCACACAGCGGCTCTGTTTATTGGCTTCTACCCTAGAAAAGACACACACCTGTGTCCAAAGAGGCGCAAGTGAGGATGTTCATGAAGCACCATTTGTAATGGTGGAAGGGTAGAAACAGCCTATCTAGGTATGTATATGGGGACACATGTGAAATCTGTGATTTGCTCATGACATGGAATACTAGACAGCAGGTAAATTGATGAACTAGCTGTCTATGTACCAAGGATAAATCTGAAACACACGATGAGTAGTGGAGGCAGGAAAGCAAGTTGCGAACGATAGGAACCTCACAGATAGGTCTAAGACCAATTAAAATACACAAAGGACCATATATAGTTTGTGGCTATAGCGTCAGTAGAAAAGGGAATAAATCACCTCAACGTTAACATTCACTCTGGAGAGAGAGGATTAAGGAACGGGGTAGAAAATGATGAAATAATCATATATTTATAAAAGATGGCACTGAAGCAACTACGGTGGAATGTTCGTGTCCGTGGAATCAGAATGCTGGATAGCCTGGTGGCTCCTGCATCGGCTGCCATGCTTTTCTATGTATTTGAAGTCTCTTATAAGTAATTTAAGTAACTGACAATATGAATCCATACACGGGGAACAAGACAAGAAGGAGGCGGATCTGGTGGGGAGGCACGTCCAGGCCATATCCAGAGGAGGGATGCTGGGTGACCAGACCAGGGAAAGGCCCAGTGGGGCAGAGAGAAGTGTATGTAAATGAAAGATGCTCAGAAGGCAGAGTCAACCCAACACTCCGCCTGTCCTGATGCCCTTCCTTTCTTCCTTCTTCCCCTATCCTTGGACATTTACAGGAGTTCCTCCTTCTCCAGAAGCCTTCCCCAACCATACCAGTCCTCAGAGATCTCGCTCCTCTCACTTCCTGACTAACTGCTGTATTCCAAGGCCTATGAAATGCCAGGCCCATGGTCATGGCTGGAGAAATTCTACTCAAATAAATAAGAAAGGAGATGAGTCAATGAGTTCCAGAAAGACTTGAGAAAATGCAGAGAGGCAACATGGGAGAACTGACTTGACCCCTGACCTCGCCGTTAACAAGTAGAAACCTTGGAAAGGTCACCTCACCCCTTTATAGCAGTTGTCTCCCCTGCTATAAATGGAGACAACTCCCATCCTTTATGATTAAACAGATGGCTATTACCTGTTGCTTATGAATTCCTATGTACTCTGGATATTACCTGTGATGCTTATCATTTCCTTCCCAACCACACTCACATTTTATAAAACTTTACTTGTTCCCAGCTCATAAAGTGTGGCATTTTATGCCAGGTCACTCTGCCCCTTCTGCTGACAGCTGATTAAACCAGGGGTGGACCTCTGACCCAGCCCAGGCCAATCAGTTTCTCTCCCAAAAAGTGGAAATTGGAATATAGAGACCTAGTCAACTGACGTGCATTCATCAAATATTTGGTGAGCAGCCTGCATTAACCATGCCCTGAACTTCCAGAGATGTCTCTTTTAGCCAAAGTGCAGCAGAGCAAGACCAGGGCATGGGAAATGGTGAGGAGTCCAACGGGTGGGGATAGGACACTGTCTCTCCTGCAGAATATCATTCCCTGCCTTTTCCTGGTGGCCTTAGTGGAGAAGCTTCTTTCTGACCAAGACCTCCTGACCTCCTCCTGCCTTCTCCACTGCATTCAGCCTCCGCAAGGCACTGAGGGGGTGGAGGGCTAAGCCACTGGGCTTCCAATGAGTTGTGTTGGGTCTGAATGGATTTAAAGGCAAATAGACCAGGACTCAGGTGGGAGAGAGAAAGCCAGTGTGTGTGTGGAGGCGGGGGTGGGGGTCCAGACAAACCCCCATCACAGGAGGCATGTCTTAAGCAACAAGAGATGCTGGACTTGTTGCCGTGAAGCCTTGTGAAAGCAATCAAGAAGCAGGTTCTGACATTTTCTGTACTTAAGAGTTAGAAAACAGGTAATGGCTCCACGCCAGGAAAAGCATTTGGTAGGAACTGTTTCGAGATGTATTGGGCTGTTCTAAGAGGCTCCCTGTTGTCAGAGGGCTGCAAGAACCTGGGTAGCACTTAATGATTCAGGCACTCCGTGGAGCTGGGCTAGATGACCTGCAAACTTCATTTCACTGAGAGGATCTAAGTTTATGCATTTATTTATTAGTGCACCCCACATGAAATTGTTAAGAGTGAAAGTTTTAGTTACTAATGAGACCTTCTCGAAACCTTGGCCATGTGTTCCGAAATAAATATCAGACATAGAGCATTCGTGGAATAACTGTTACAATTTATCATTTCGGTTTTTGTTATGCAGTTTTATTAATGTTGGATAGAGTTTTAAGAAAAGGTCTCTCTCATCTCTTTTTTTTCCCTAAATTATTAATGGGATGCTTGTCAGCTTCAAAGGAGGCAAAATTGCTAACAAGAAAATTGTGGAGTTACAGGGTGAAAAGCAAAGTTCTCAGCAAAATGCACAGCATGTACTCCACATTGAAACATACCCTGTTCTCTCTGTCATTGCAGTCTCTGCAAAGTCACCAAGAGGACCAGATCAAGACTCAGACCAGGCTAGCTTGCAGAATCCAGGAACTTCACTGTGTGATGCCAACTGACAGAAGGGGAATGAATTAACAATCTCCCAAAATCATATATGGAGTGAGAATCCCCCTGCTCCATCACAGTACCTCATCTGTCCCCTCTCAGTTTCCTTTTTCTGGCAACATAAAAATCCACTCTCTGAATAAGCAGGGCCATTCTCAGACACAGCAAATAGGGATGAGCCAGAGGGGCTCTTTGGAGGCTTCATCCTGTTTCTACCTTCTTCTTGAGCCTTTTGTGTTTTTTTTTGTTGTTTTTTTTTTTTAATAATTTTTTTTTTTTTAGTTGTTGATGGATCTTTATTTTATTCATTTATTGTTTGTATGTGGTGCTGAGGATCGAACCCAGTGCTTCACGCATGCTAGGCAAATGCTCCACCACTGAGCTACAGCCCCAGCCCCCTTCTTGAGCCTTTTGGCATCTCAGCAATTCTAATTAGCTAAGTGATCCATCCCCTGGTCATCAAGGAGGCACGTAAATCCGTGCATCTACTTCCAGGATCCACACATCAAAGTTGGAGAGGCATCTACATCTACATGGCAAACAGGAATGATGAAGGACCCGATCCCATGGCAAATCCCTGTACTGTGGGAGCTTTAAAAACAAAAACAAAAACAAAAAAAAACCCCAGAGGCTCTATCTACAACCATGAAAATCGAATCCCAGGTATTAGCCCTTTGACCTTCTCTTTAAAAATGAAGATATCCTTCACATACCTTTGAAAGGCATAGGGTTTAAGTATACATTTTGATGTGCTTAGACAAATGCATTCACTCATATAACCCACAACCTTGTCAAGTTATGGAACATTTCCATCACTTTAGAAAGTTCCCTCCTGGCTTTTCCTAATAATCTTCATCCTCAGACATCAGAGTTCAAAATGCAGCCAAAGGCTCTGGTTTTTGCTAGTACCCTTTGCTTGCTCTAGAATTGCACATACATAGAATGATATGGTATGAACTCCTCAGTATCTTATATATTTTACTTTGCATTATACTTTTTTTTTTTTTTGGTACTGGAGATTGAACACAGGGCACTCAATCACTGAGCCACATCCCCAGCCCTATTTTTTTGTGTTTTATGTAGAGACAGGTTCTCACTGAGTTGCTTAGCGCCTCGCCATTGCTGAGGCTGGCTTTGAACTCGCGATTCTCCTGTCTCAGCCACACTAGCATTATGCTTTTGAGATTCATCCATGTTTTGTATGATACAGTTCATTTTTTTTTCTGTTGCTTAGTTGGATTCCACTGTATAGGTGTTACGGTTTGGATATGAAATGTTCCCCATAAGCTGTTCAGAGGTGAAATGAGTAGATTATGAGAGGTACAACCTAATTGATGCATTAATTCACTTGAATGGATTAACTGTGTGGTAACCATGGGAAGGCAGGGTATGGCTAGAAGTAGGTGTGCCTTTGAGATTATTTTATAATAACCTCTCCCTCTCTCCCTCAGCTTCCTGGCTGTCATGAACTGAGTAGCTCCTCTGCCATGCCTTTCCACCATGATGTCTGACTTCACCTCAGGCCCAGAGCCATGCATGGAATCAGCCAACTGTGAGCTGAAATAAACTTTTCCTCCTTTAAATTGTTCTTGTAGTATATTTTGGTCACAGAAATGCAAAGCTGACCAACACAATGGGTGTTCACAGTTTGTTTATCCATTCCGTAGTTAATGAACCTTTTGGTTGCTTCGCATTTGTGATGGTTCTGATAAAGCCTTGATAATCATTCACAGGCAAGTCCTTGCGAGGACATATGTTTTCATTTCTCTTGGCTAAAAACTCAAGAGTGAAACTTCTGGGTTACATGACAAGTGTATGTCTAATTTCACAAGAAACTTCCAGACTGTTTTCCAAACTCTCCCAGTGCATTTTCCTACTAGTAATGAGGGAGAGTTCTGGTCACTCTGGTCACTTGACAGCACTTATCATTGTTAGTTTATTTTCTTAAACATTTTATTTTAGAATAGACTACATCCTGCATTCAGTTCCCCTTATTATTAACATCTTACATGGTGCATGTGTTACAACTAATGAACATTATTTTTTTTTTTTTTTTTTTTTTTTTTTTTT